>OY992888.1:87931889-88064389 GCA_963921405.1 Cepaea hortensis
CTCCTTCACAATTCTCCCTCCGGCCCGCGCAGTGAAGGCCCATGAGCTTCTCACATGTCGGACGACCGACCCATCTGTGTTGATGACCGCATCACCGTCTAACGAATTCTAGAAAATCAACAATTGTACTTCCGCCTCCACAGCAGCCGAATTTTCTTGTCTGTATTTTCTGTGTAGTTGGATGCAAAATGAAAAGGACGTACATAAATATATTGGCACTTGTACACACTCCTCGCCAGGTTGTAAGTCATCCAGTGAACACACCTGGTGAAGAATGTCTTCGGCTTGACCCATCTACGACCTTCCTCTTTTTAACCTGCTGCCCTTCACCTTCTTAATTTCACCATGCAGTGGATTTTGTGTGTTTGCGTTAACTCTGAGATAGGCACGTGATCTGCAAATTTGTAGTCTGTCTTCAATGGTTGGAAGCTCAAGAAGGTAGCGTATCGCCCTGCATGCTGGATCTCTTGTACATCCAAGAATAATGCGCATGGCTTCGTTTTGTATCCTTTTCATCCTTTCTATCTGCTTATGGCTGAGAGTCAGGACTGCCATCGCATACTCAAAAACAGACATGACCAGTCCCTAATATAGGAGGCATAGATGGCGCTACTCACTACTTCCGCCACCTTCCACATCGCAGCCAAACCCCGCTTGACCTTTGTTATCACCTGGACTATGTGCTCGTTATCAGCAAGGCTTCGATCAAAACGTATCCCCAGGTTATTCATTGCCTGCGTTCTTTCCACAGTCTCTGAACACAGATTAAAAGTTGGTGTTGGAGTGTTGACAATATGATTATTCAAATAGAACCATGTCACTATTGCCTTTGTTGGGTTGACCATTGCCCCAGCTTCAGCACACCAAGTACTTATGCGATTGAGTTCGTTTTGCAGTTCCACAGCAACCTGATCTCTATCCTTACCCTGACGATACACTAAAACATCGTTGGCGTATGATAATGTCCTCCCCGGTCAAGTGATCTACTCGCTGGTGATTCTCACATTGTAGGCGTTGAACAGTACCGGAGATAATGGTGATCCCTGTGGTAGGCCAGGATATATTGTTGTTGATTCTGAAGTCCAACTGCCACATCTTAAAACTACTTTCCCTTGGAAGATGGCTGCAGCGTTCCAAGTAAGTTGAACAGACTTATCTTGAGCCCAAGAAGCTGAAGCATTAGAAAATCCAGTTGTACTCTGTTGTACGCGTCTTCAAGATCAATCGCTACAGCAAAGGTTTCAATGCCTGAGTGGAAACCTTCATAAACATCATGGGCACAAACTGCTGCATTGGTCGAGGTTTCTCTTTTGGGACGGTACCCTCCCAGGGTAGGTGGGAAGACACTTACTTCTCTAACTGGCTTGATATTTTTCAGGCAATTACCTTCTCCAGCAGCTTGCCTATTGTATTCTGCATGGTTATTACTCGATATCCCTGAATTGTTGTGTGGCCTTTGCCATGCTTCGGCAAGGGAATCAGATAGCTGTGTAACCACTCCTCCTTGATGCTAGCACTCCCTATACTGTTGTTGTACATGTCTGCTAGTTTCTCTAGCTCGTTGTCGGTACACCAATTGATGTTGTCATAACTTATGCCAGCTGGCCCTGGAGCGATGTTTTTTTTTTTAATCTTCGAAGCACAGAATTGATTTTTTTTTCACTGTCACTGTGTCTTAATCGGACATGATACGGGCCTTACACCTGTCTGAGGTGACCTCTTTGGCAAGATTTTGGCCTCTCATGTCCGTCTGGTTGCTCTGCTCTAGATAGCGTTCGAAGAGGGCTTTGCCCTTGTTCTCGTCAGTCCTCTGCCAGATGAGGTCAGCACCTTGGAAGTCAGACATTCTCTTATTCTTGACTGCCCCGCTCATGCTTTTATGTAGTCGCCAGAACAATATCAGTGACTTGTCTGTGCTTACTCTTTGACATACTTCTGCCCATTTTTCACCTTTAACCACCTTAACCAGTTTTTTTTTTTTTAAATTTATTTTTATTTTTAAATAGCTTACTTTTGTGTGCGTCTCTCTTTCTAAGTGCATGCAGGGACCAGAATGGGCAACTCTATTCTTCTTGGCGTTTGGCCATTTCCTTACAGCGCTACGCTTATCCACCCAGGCCTTCTCCACCTCAAAATTCCACCAAGGTGGCTGCTTCCAGCTGTTGTTCCTGCCCTGAGACTGTGTGCCCTTGTCGCGCCTTATTTTACTCACCACATCTTGCCTTGTACTGTCATACTGGAAAGTCTTGACCGTTGACTTGTGCTGACTGGTTCTGCCTTTCTCCACCAATATGCTGCAAGGGTGATGGTCGCTGCCATGGTAACCTAGGAAACCCCATCTACACACTGTAGTGAGTGAAGGAGAAACCAGAGCCAGATCAATAGCACTGTCCTCATCACGCGGGCGGCTAGCTTTCCTGGTGACACAGCCACTGTTGATACAAACCAGGTCAATGGTTTCAAGCGCAGTCTTGAGCTCCTCCCCCTGTATGTTGGAGGAAATGTTTCCTCGTGATCTGCCTAACCATCCAACCAACCACCCAACCACCCAACCAACCGCAATCTCATTATTTCCACACACGGGTTTTTAAAATCGACAACCAAGAGGTACGTTTCCTGCCAGACTATCAGCCTGTGTATGACAACTAGCCAATAAACATTCCCTTATGTATGGCACGTTACACCCTCCTTAGGTATTTATAATGCCCATGTTAAACACTGCTTCAGTGAGTCATTTGTTATTGATTATTTTTCATGCGTTTAAATGTTCTTTTGTTGTCAAAAGTTGCTTCATAAGTGATGTTGAATGAAAGAATGTATGAGAGGAAATAGAGAAGAAGGGCAGAATGTCAGACGGGCCTGCGTGCCCAATTCTTAACCCTTTGAAAATAAAGAATTATTATTATTATTATTATTATTATTGTTGTATTCCCCCTCACTCACGCATGGCCAGGGCAAAACACCCATGCAATTCTTACAATTTGCGACATATGAAGCGAGGTGAGCCATTCCACACGATTCATTCCTTTCTCCACTTTACGAAGCATACTTCACGAGTCCGTGATGAAGACACTGTGTGTTGCAGTGGTCTCCTCTAACCAACAAAATGCCGCTGCGGCTGCTTCCAGCTATATTATCATGCTGGAGGTCGTAGCCTCTTATGCAATACTCTCTAGATTATGAACACTATGTGCGGCATTGGAGCACAGGGTACAACAGAAATAATGACCACGGTTCACATCTGAGATCAGTAATGAGATCTGCCTCAACCTTATCTAGAACTCTTGTGACCAGTTCAAGTACACTTTATGAAATGAGCACAGCAAGTCTATACCACATCCCTAAACCAGACAGGACATGATGCAGTGGCAGGGTCATAACAGAGAAACCAACATAAAACATAAACCATGATAATTAGAGCTTTGGCCATTAACTTAACCGAGAACCCAGGAATGACTGCCCCTTTTAGCAACCACGATTGGAGTACATTCCTGCAACAAAATGCAGCATATGAATTGATATAATACATGCTCATGAATCAATAATGAATATGTACTCTAACATGTTGTTCTCTCTCACACTGGCTACCCAACGAACCAACCAACGACTCAACCAAGCAGTAAAACTTCTAACCAGGAAAGTATAATTTTTAATTTTGTTTTCCGCGTGTCCATCCTGTTTCAGGATATTGCCCTCAACATCAGCATCTTTCAGCTGTATGTTGATTCCTAGGCTAGATTACGCTCATCAGCACGCCCCGACTTTCTGGGCGACCGACTCCATACTCTCAGAAGTCACTGGCGCGAATCGAACCGCTTCCAATTCTCGTGCGCTCACGTTAACAACGAGAGTATTCGGGGTTACGGAGAAAGCTGCTAACGCCATGTAACAGAGGTACGGGTTTTAGTAGTATTTAGGTGGGAAAAAGACTACAGCACGACTGAGCATCGGGATGGAATGGGATGAGAGATGCTCAAGTCGTGACGTGGTTGGTTGTCAAGTGGAGTGTACATCAGAACTCAGCCCTAGAAGGCAGGCTGTTGCCACGTTTGTATAATATTCAGAGTCTTTGTCGACCTAAACGTTTAATAAACTGGATTTATGATTTCTACCAGACTTGTAAGCCCTTGTTGATTTACACACTGTGACATGTGGCTTTAAATGGAGCCGCTTAGACCAGGATTCTGGACTTTGCCATCGCGGACGCGACACAATGCGAAGTACTAACAAACAGCAGAGAACAATGGAGAACTTTTAATAAACACCTTTCTCCACTTGCGGCAACAAGAAGAAGAGGGAATCTAGAATCTTCTCGGAAGAAACAATCAAAATGTCTAGACTAGACTACCTTTTGAGGCCTGTAACTTAGAACCAACGTTTTTTCGAACGGTCGATTGGAGCAGCCATACCTATTGAAGTCAGTTTTTGGATGGAGATACTACTATCTATTGGACTAAATCGGGAGCTGTTTATTATCCTGCTCTGGAGTGACCGAACTGTTGTCGATATCCTGTGAGTTTGGACTGCCGTCATTGCAGTCGTTGTTTTAATCTAGCTGGTCTGAAGCACACTTGTTTGCTGGCGGACTGAGGAAATTTTTCTGCTCTCAAAATATAAGAAAATGGCCGTTTGTGAGAGTTACAGCAACCAAAACTGTCTGTAATTATCTTCAGAATTCTGCTATCAAGAATCCTAAATTTGTTAACAGAGCAGCTGGTTAATTGAAAGTCAACTGTCAACTCGAACAACTCAAGGTCATCTCGTTGTATGAAGAGCACCACAAGATTGCTCCACGCTATTCTGGACAATCAGTGAACGTTACCAAATTTTATCCCTGCTCAATTCCAGAATGTGGACGACGCTACTCTGGTTTGGACCGAAGCTCCTTATCAAGTTCGGCTGAAATACTGATTTTTTTTATCACCGTCGTCCAGTGATGGTTTGGATAGCTATGGCCCAGTAAACAAAGTCATTAAAATCGAGTCGTTCTCAGCTCATCTCAGAGCTTTGCTGTGTTTCAAGAGCCCGTCCTTGGGTGGCTGATAAATTCGATCGTTCCTTACTGTGTTTCAAGAGCCCGTCCTTGGGTGGCTGATACGATCAACCATTCTTGTCGTGCCCTATCGAGGCCTGTAAAGTCTTGCCGTGCCCTATCGAGGCCTGTAAAGTCTTGTCGTGCCCTATCGAGGCCTGTAAAGTCTTGTCGTGCCCTATCGAGGCCTGTAAAGTCTTGTCGTGCCCTATCGAGGCCTGTAAAGTCTTGTCGTGCCCTATCGAGGCCTGTAAAGTCTTGTCGTGCCCTATCGAGGCCTGTAAAGTCTTGTCGTGCCCTATCGAGGCCTGTAAAGTCTTGTCGTGCCCTATCGAGGCCTGTGAGCTTTTGTCGTGCCCTATAAAGCCCTGTGGAGTACAGTCGTACCTGTCGAGCAGCCCAGTTGAACATTTTTGGTCCTTACTGAAACCGGTTGGAAAGATAACCTCAACAAGGAATAGGGTAACATATTTGATATTAGATAGAAAATAATTGAATTTCAGGAGGACGATAACATCCTTTAGTTAATTAATTTAGATATTAATAAGAATTGATTGTTTGTTTGCTTGTACAGGTATAAATATTTTAACATGACAGAACAAGATTCAGTAGCACACGTTTTGTTGGGAGTGGGAACAGCGGTAGATAGACTTCATACGGTCATAAAACAACAGGGAATGACAACTGAAATTGTTAAGTTTAGTGGACAGGCCAGGGAGTTTAAGAAATGGATAACTTCCATAGAAAAATATGCGTATTTAGTATCTGCATCAGATGAAGAGAAAATGAGACTTGCATATCAGGCAGCCACAGAACCAGTTTCACAGCATATTAGAAGAAAATTAGAGGCTAGAGTAAATGAGACATGGGAGCAGTTTAAGGATGACCTGGCACGCAAATACGCAGAAATAACGGATCCACAACATGCGTTTTCGGTGTTGAGACAGTCTAAACAAAATAGTGGAGAGACGGTACAGTTGTTCAGCGATAGGTTGATTAACCTGGCTGAAGAGGCATTCTTGGGACAGAATGTACAAGGAGAAGAGGTAGAGAGGATGTTAGTCGGCATTTTTGTAGATGGCATAAAATCCGATGGTTTGAAATTTAAGTTGATGAGGGAAAACCCTGAGAGGTTGTCACAAGCTGTAGATATTGCAGTACAAGAAGAAAATTTGAGACGTAGGTTTAGATTGAGAACAGGACGAGAAATAGGAACTAGTCGAGAAGATAGAGTTGAGGAGCCTATGGAAATAGGACAAACAAGGTTCGGATGGAATAGGAGAGGAGGTATACAGACGTTGCAAGGTAGAAATAGAAATGATTATGATGAAAGAAGAAATAGGAGATATCCTACAAGGGAGACAGTAGGCAATACAAATAACACAAATATAGTCTGTTGGGTTTGTGGTCAGCGCGGACATTTGTCTCGTTTTTGTGGTAACAGGCGTGTCCAGTTGAATATACAAAGTAGAAGTGACAATAGAAGGTTGAATAGGAGTGTAGAAGATAGACACAGAAATTTTACAGGTACAAGAACAACGCAGGAAAACCGGCGCCCTACCTATTAAATGGGACCTGGAGTAGGAAGGGAAATAATAAGGTTCCAAGGTTTAAAGAATACGTTAATAACAGGTATACTAGGACGAACAGAGAATATTTTCAACTAGATGAAGTCAAGCAGTTTATAGAAAATAAAACAGATTATAGTTCTTGTATAATAGAAGTAGGAAAGTATAGAATTCGTACATTAATTGATTCGGGAGCTCAGGTTAGTGTAGTAAAAGAAAGTTTTCTATACAAAGTAGTGAGAAATTGTAGAGTATTTAAGAGTCATAGTAATTTACACTCTGTTACTGGACAGAATTTACAAGTAATTGGACAACCAATGATAAATTTTAAGTTAGGAGGGGTCAACGTAAGACATCTTTTTCATGTAGTGAAGGATTTAAATAGAAACATGCTGATAGGAAGAGATTTTTTAATAAAAAATGGAGTAAGACTTTTTTTTGATTTACATAAATTAAAATTCAGGGACGTCTATGTAGATATGGAGGAAGACATGCATATATCAGCACTAGTTAGAGTTAAAATGTCCACGACGTTAAAACCACAGTCGGTTAATTTGATACAAGCAAAGCTGAAGAGAAACCCATATTATGTGGCAGGAAAAACAGTCAGAATCACTGAGTTGCAAGAGGAAATAATTGGTGAGCCTGGTTTAGAAGTTCCGGATGGAATAATAGAGTTGGATAAACACTTAACTTTTCCAGTGGTGGTTATCAACAACACAGGTAGAGAAATCAAATTATACAGAGGATTTGTAATAGCTAAATTAGAAGATAACATTAGTGACATATTGGCAGCGGATAGAGCAGAAATGTCGGGAACACGTTATTCAGAAACTTCTAGTGAAAGACTTAATAACAGACGCGGACGCGGAAGAAGAGGGAACGTCAGAATGGATGAATTGATCCATCCATCCAGAAGAAATACAGTTCAAATACATTCACTAGACAAAATGACAAGGGAACAAGAATTGTTGGCACAGTTAAAAGCTCCGCCAGAAAATAAGGAAGTGTTAGAGCAACTTATAAAGCAAAATCAGGATGTATTTGCAATTAATGATTTAGAATTGGGAAAGACACAAACAGTTACAATGGAAATACGGGAGACCATCCACCAATTAGTTTAAAACCATATAGAACTCCATTAAGAAATAGAGAAATCGTGGAAAAGGCAATAGAAGATATGTTGAAAGCAGGAATAATAACAAGGTCGAAGTCGGAATGGTCATCTCCGGTCGTCATCGTGGCCAAACCTGATGGTTCGAGTCGTTTCTGTTGCGACTACAGGGCGTTGAACAAAATCACTAAGAATGTAGCATACCCACTGCCGGTAATTGATGATATTTTGGGGCTGCTTAATGGCTCTACATATTTCTCGACGCTGGACGCAAGATCAGGGTTCTGGTGTATTCCGATGTCGAAGGACGCTCAAAAGAAAAGTGCTTTCTGTACTCATATGGGTTCTTACGAATTCTTACGAATGCCTTTTGGAGTCAAAACTGCGCCATCTCACTACATGCTCTTAATAAATGAAGTATTAGAAGGTATGCAAAGGTTTGCACTAGCCTATATAGACGATATTCTGATTTTTACGACAGGAGATGTGGTTGATCATTTAAAACATATTAGATTAGTATTCGATAGATTAAGGGTACATGACGTTAAATTGAAACTTAGTAAGTGCCAGATTTTAAAGACAGAAACAAAATATTTGGGTTATATTATAAATAGAGACGGAATAAAACCAGACCAGGAAAAGATAAAGGTTATTAAAGAGTTACCTCCTCCAACTAATGTTAAGGAAGTGCGAGCGTTTATAGGAACTTGTGCGTATTATAGGCGGTTTGTCCCGGCGTTTTCAAAGATAGCAGAACCTATTACAAATTTAACAGGCAAATACGCTAGATTTAAGTGGGATGATGAGTGTCAAAAAGCGTTCGAGTATTTAAAAAACAGCTTAACACTGGTACCATTATTGACGCATCCAGATTTAAACAAACAGTTAATACTGTACACAGATGCTTCGGACAATGCAATAGGAGCATGTTTGGTTCAACCATATGAAGGAAAAGAGTCTGGAATACCAGGGGTTAAAAATGAAAGGACAATTTACTTCTTATCTCATAAACTTAGCAAATCTCAACGCAAATGGACGACTATTGAAAAAGAAGCGTATGCCATTCATTATGCCCTTCAGAAACTAAATTACTACTTACATAACGCAAATTTTGTTATTAGAACTGATCATATGCCTTTAAAGTCTTTTTTAGAAGCTCCAGTGCAGAACAGGAAAATACAGACGTGGGCATTGAATCTACAGGGATACAATACGAAAATTGAGTACATTCCAGGTAGGATTAACACATGCGCTGATTTATTATCTAGGATTCCCTACCCACAGTCGTCAGGTGACACAGAAGATGAAGGAGAACCAGAGATTGACGATCGAAACTGGCAAGTAAATATTTTAGATTCTGCCATAATAAATGGAGAAGACTTTGAGAGTTTACCATCGGATCAGGAGGCTGAACATAGAGTGGAAGAAGACCCACATTTAGCACAGTTTAGTATGAAAGAAGAACAGGAATTAGATCCAAAAGTCTTACAAATAAAACAGAAATTAAGTGAAACAGAGGAGAACAAATATAAGAAGAATTATTTGGTTTTACAAGAGGATGGACAGTTATACTATATGTGTGAAAGGAACGAACAGCTAAGGAAATATATTCCAAAACATTTAGAAAATGAAGTTTTAAAAGCATATCACAATGAAAATGGACATCTCGGTCGGGACAAGTTGGTGAAAGCACTTACGAGCAAATATTATTGGCCAAATTTGTTTAAATCTGCTTGCAAATATGTAGATACGTGTGAAAAATGCAGGTTAAGGAATATGAAAACAATTAAGTGCCCCTTACAAGATACAGATATTCCTCAGTTCCCAATGCAAAAGATTAGTTTAGATATATCAGGTCCACACCCTAGAACATTGTCAGGAAATGTGTATTTAATTCATATAGTAGACGTCTACAGTCTTTGGCCGGACGTTTATGCAATTCCAGATAAGAGCGCAGATACTGTCATTAATATTTTTTTACAAGAGTTCGTACCAAGATTTAGTTGCCCACAAAGTATACTTACGGATAATGGTAGAGAATTTGTAAATAAAAAATTCGAAAAGTTGTTAAAGGATTTAAATATAAAACATATAAAGACCTCATACTATAGACCTTCTTCAAATGCTAAAAACGAACGACAACATCGGACATTATATGATATTATAGCACATATTGTGGAGGAACATGAACAAGACTGGGATTTATTTTTAGGACCAGCACTTGGCGCCAAACGCACAAATCAAAATGAGAGCACAGGCTTTTCACCATTTTATTTAATACACGGGAGAGAACCAGTATTACCAATAGATAATCTCTTAAAACCAAGACGGAAGTATATGGGAGAAGACTTTCAGGAGACCATTATACAAGAAATGCATAAAGCACACATGAGGTTGAAGAATAATATAGTTAAAGCTAGAGAAAGACAGAAAAAGTACAAAAACCTGAATACAAAGTTACAGGAGTTTAAAGTAGGAGATAGAGTGTATTACAAAAAGCATAGAAGGAACTCTAAGTTTGATGATCGTTGGGTCCCAGGTTATTATGTTATAGAAAGGCTAGGAAATGTGTCGTATAGTATTAAGAACCAGGTGACGGGACATGTGGCAAGGGCACACGTGGAGCACTTAAGAAGAGATGATGATGAGAAGGAAAATGATAATTATAATAATAATTATTGTTCAGACACCGGATACTTAGATGAACGAGTCATCAGGGGGACTACAATAACCCCAGCTTTTAGAAAGGATCCGACACACAGTCAGTTAAAAACGGCTCCAGGCTACGATGATACTCAAGAACAAACAATACCGAAAACAATGCTAGAAGAAAAGGTGAAGGAGAGTCATTGTGATACTGTAGAATCTATGGAAGAAGAAATGGGTGCTCCATTTAAAAATACTAGACAAGCAACAAAAAGAAGAATGGATAAACAAAGAGAAAGAGAAGTGAAAAGACAGAGGAGAATTAGAGAGTATTCAACAAGCGGTGAAGATATGCCTTTACTGGAAAGGTCCTTAAGAAATAGTGATAGACAAATTAGATGGGATATTGAACGGAAGAGATTAGCGGCTGCTAACGAGAGAAATACAGATGAAGAAGAAGAAATGGATGAGAAATCAGAGTCAATTAGTAGTATGGAGGAGGATGATAGATTATACGGGGAGGATGATATTGATGTAGAGATAGCATTGATACAGAGAAACTTGGAGTTGTTGAGGAAGTGGAAACGTAAGAGATAAATTGATAGAAAATATTGCAGATTGCAAGATGTAAGTTTCAGGCTTTAAGGAAAGAGATACCTGATGAAATGTGTGAGACGGTGGAAATGGAAAAGGCTTCTGTTGATACATTTTATAAATGATCTGGAGGAGTAGTCAAGCAATGGATGTAGGTTCGACTGAGGTATATATATATTTTTGTTCTCTCAGTGACGGAATTGCTGGTTGATATTATGTTTTGGTTTCTTATTGGATGGATAAGTTAATCAATGGTACAGCAGGTAGTTGTACTATATAGTAAATAGACAAGTTTTTACTGATACCAGGAATATCGTGGTGTATGGTAATGATTAAGTAGTTATAGGAATATGTCCACGAGAAGCAATTGGGGTGTAGATAATACGGCCATTGTTAGTTAAAGGCTTGTACGAAAAGAACAGATATTGTTTTAAATTAGAATTTGGTCTGTAAATAACAGATATAGATATATATAGACCTGGCGGTGAATGGTTTCAGTTTCTTGCTTATGGAGTGACTTGAGTGAATAGATATGACTTACGTTGATTCGTATAGGAGGAAAATTTTGCTTGGTTACTTTAAGTAGATAATTCTATGTGAATTATAATTTTTTTTTGAAGAACTTCTCTTTAGCGAGAAGACACTTGTTTTATTGAGTCTGAGTTTGTAATGCCTCATATATAATATGTTTTTTCTTTGCTTAATTTGCTCCTGTAATATGATTGTTGTTACTTGATTTTAGAATAGGGTTATGGTGTTCTTAGACTTTTACGTACAAACGTTTGGTCCGTAAAAGAGACCAATAGTGTTAGGTAGTATTAGAAAGTTTTATTTTGATTTGATGAGATGCATGTTGTATTATTTTAAAATCTGTTGTCTTTGAATGAGTTGGGGGATATCTTGTTTTGATTTTATTTCGTTTAAGTTAATTAAGTTGTTTGGTGTATTAGGTTACATAGTTATAAATTTAATTAAGTAAGTTAATTTTCAAGTAGTTATGGTGTTGGCTGGAATAATATGAGGGCTAACAGAGAGACACATACTGAGGGCTAATAGAGAGACATATAGATAGTCGGCATGAAGAGGTTCTTATGGATATGAAGTATTAGAAAATAGGAGCTGCATTAAAGTCAGCATTATAGGAAGAAAAAGGAGGGGGGAGACTGTGAATGGCAGCATATAAGCGGGAGTGTTTATATAAATATTATGGGATGTGAGGGGGAAAAGAAATAGGTGCTGTGAAAAACCAGCGTTAATTAAATTGATAATGTTCATAGAATATGAACATTGGCTCGTGGTAAAAGGTGAGGTGACGGAAATATAGACAAGATTGTGGATGGCAATATAAATGTTATATATATATATATAAATGTTGAGAAAACGTATGTCAACTTGGTTTATAGAGAACAAAGATCTATTTTCATAAGACGTATTTAAAAAAAAATGTTGTACAAAATTTTTTTTATTGGCAAGGGAGGTAAATGTGGTTATGTGGACTATGCATTGCTTTATGTAAATGTGATCAAGTTGACTTTTCATCCTTTATGCTTATCACTGGGTGCGCACCCCTTCTTTACTTTTTCTAAATACGTTGTTTCTATGTTGTTCTGGTTGTCTTATGTTGTGAAAGAGCGAGGGATTTCATAATGCCATGTGTACAATAACGATTATACGAACTATTCTTTTTATGATATGTATATTTGATACAGAAACTCGAGGAGCCAAGAAAGGACCAGAAATATATAGTGGATGGCTATATAGTTTGGGGAAATAGATTGGGTTACTTAACATAAAGTGGTTTAGGGAGATTTGGGAACTGTAAGAACTAAAGAAAGGGGAGAAGGAGTGTTTACTTTAAAAGAGTTACCATACGTGGTATGATATATTGTACAAAGTAGAATCGAAGAAGAAGTATATAGTGGGTTACTAGCTGACAATATAACCGGGAGAAGGGTTAAAGGATATAATATATACTCAAATTTGAGTTGGTTTGGGGAAGATTAGAGGAAATGTGGGAGTTAAGGAAAAAGAGGGAATAGAGTAAGAGAGTTGGGAGTAAAGAATTTTTCCTTTATAGGAAAAATTCTTTAGAAAAACATAGGGAGGTGTAACAGAGGTACGGGTTTTAGTAGTATTTAGGTGGGAAAAAGACTACAGCACGACTGAGCATCGGGATGGAATGGGATGAGAGATGCTCAAGTCGTGACGTGGTTGGTTGTCAAGTGGAGTGTACATCAGAACTCAGCCCTAGAAGGCAGGCTGTTGCCACGTTTGTATAATATTCAGAGTCTTTGTCGACCTAAACGTTTAATAAACTGGATTTATGATTTCTAATAGACTTGTAAGCCCTTGTTCATTTACACACTGTGTCAGCCACGGCCAGGGAGACCGGCAAGAAAGTATAATGCACACATAAAATAATATATCAGCTATCAATGAACCTAATGGCCTATCTATACAACCAACCAGTCAACCATCGAACGAGCCACCAACCACGCCTACAAAAAAAAAACAAAAAAAAACAACGCAATCAACAAAGGAAGAAACTAGCCAACAAACCAACAACCCAACCACACGCCCAAAGAGTCAAATAACCAATGCCTTGAATTCAGCAGAACTAATCCATGGGGTACATGTCTCACACACCCGATGATTGGTGAGCACCGAATAAATAGAATAACATGGTATCTATATGTCAGAATATAAAAGATGACATATTAATAATAAGAAGGCCTGACCTCTCCACTCTTGGGAACAGAACAAACATGTTTAAAAGGCAATAGGGTCGATATCATTTCCCTCGGTTTGTGTCAACCTAGACTCGCTTCTCTTCAACGTGTGTCCCTTTATATCATTTCAATGATCAGCCACGGTGTTGGCAGGGAGGAATATCATCAGCAGTGTTGATCCAGAACACCTTGGACTAATATCTGTGGAGAGACATGAACGGCTAGGCCATTTGGCCAGTCACGTGATCATTCTGATGACGACCACCTACACCTCCGAGCACTCAGACCTACATACAATGATGGCCTTGTTTCTTCACATACCCACAACACTTGTCTGGTACGGGGCTTTTTTATTTGTTTGTTTATTCTTTTCCTTTTAAAACAAATCACTTTATACTCAATTGCTGCTGCCTGACTGTGATATAACTTTGAAAAGAACCCCTGGTGTAATAATGTGGGGGTGGGTCAGAGTTATGAGAACCCATGCGAAGAGCAACTTGATTTGTTTATAGGACAGTTACAATCTAGCTCACGATCTAAGAGCAGACTACATATCCAAAAACCGTATGCGTGAAAACGTTGTGGTTAGCTTTATTGTAGCCATACTGTGCATACAATGTTGCAATCATAGGCGGTTTTTTCTCTAAGCCTTTATAAACATTATACATTGGGCAGTGATGAACAGACTAAGGAAGGTGTAAGATAATGATTTTTTTCGTCACAGGTGGTCTTCTTAACAAATTACCTTGTAAGACAACAGCAAAAAAAAAAAAAAAAAAAAAAAAAGAGGTAAAACAGTTCAATATCTCAAGCAGCGGCGATTTCCCCCCAAACTAGCTGAAAGCTACGGTGACGATGCGTTTATCATTCAAACTTGTTGCCTGTTCTTTACAAGGTGAAACATTTCTGCAGCGTTAAAGCAAACATCAGCGAAGGTCGGACATCCATTTGTGTATTATCGAGGGACATCTGTGTTATATGTTTCTTCGCTCCATTAACATGCCTATGCGACATAATTTGATATCATTGTTAAGCACATGTACATGTGCCTGCCAAAAATGTTACATCAAGATAGAAGAAGAAAACTAAAGCGAAGGAAAATATTACACTAGATATACTATACCGTAAACAGACCACACTTTATTTAAGATATTATCTTTCGTGTGAGGACGCATACTAGAAATATAAGACTGTGCAGTAAATTGAATGTATTTTAGTAAATATCCATCTAAGGGTGTACATTTGTCATTAGAAATCAAGCAATGCTATCTTAAAACTAATTGTTTCTATTACACAGCCGTGATTTATATACCCCTATAAATTAATCTCCTTGTCGCCCCTGTTGGTTAAAATAGCGATATATGTTATGTCCCTTGGTAATAGGATTAATTCACGTTTCTACTTCTTTTTTTTAAACTATGAGTCTATGAGTCACTACAATGATGGAGCCCATTTATGTTGGTCAGTGCTTATGCCTGCAATGAGAAAGTAGACTCTCAGAGTGGCAGTTTCTCGTAAAATTGTGGGTTACGGGGAAATTGCATTTTCTGATGGATTTCAATACAAAGTGCAGATCACGGAGAAACGTTTCTTCTAACAAACAAATGCGATGAGCTTAGGATGGGCTCGAAACCATCGACTTTATCTGCATCAACAGTTACCGTGTCACAAGAATTGCAAGCCATGTGGGAGATGGGCCAGTACTATTAACCTGGCACTCATTTTCCCTCAACTGACGGCAGTATGTAGGCGGGATGTATTAAAAGACTAAAACAAAAACAAAAAATAGTTGCAAATCTGTGCAGAACGTTTTGCAGTCAACACCATGATTTTTCGGTGCTGTTGACGTCTTGACAAGTTTCCGTTCAGTAGTTTGCATTGCTACTGTATGACCGGCACCATTACCATTTCGTTAAAAAAAAAAACAACAACAACATAACGCGGTCTGCTGCCAAATCCCGCGCAGGTGTGTTTCGAACGTGGTTATCCGGGATCATCAACCACTTCCGTAATCTTCGTCACGGACATCAGCATCCCCCGACTGCTGAATACAATATATGATATTAGAGATATATAGCCTGAATTGTGTAAATCTATATTTATTGCAATCCCTATGACATAAGGAACATTGGAATGTGATCAACATTGAACAATGATTATACCGAGCCACAACACAAAGATGTTGGTAAAACATCATCATGCAGAGAGTTAGTTAGTTAGTTAGTTAGTCGACAGATCATCCTCGTTGCACATCGGACCACTCAGTCCATAAGTGCTCGGATCCCCTCCTCAGCAAATCCCGCAGCGTGTAGCGGCTAACGACGCCAGTTCTGTGTTGGTTTATCAATCTTCTTTGGCTTCCTGCGTAGTGTTCTTGTTTGGCCACCCCTCTTTTAATTTGCTGCTCTCGCAGTCTGGCCATTGTTGTAGATTCACAGTCATCACTTGGTTCTTGCAAAAGTCTCACTTCTCGTAGAGCATTCAGAATGTCAGCCTGGTCCATGGCGCGTCCGCCCTCAACAGTAGCCTCACCTGCGAGCTTGTCAGCCCGCTCATTTCCTTGTACTCCCGCATGCCCTGGCACGAAGATGAAACTAATCTTTGCCAGCCGAGACCGCTTCAGAGGCAGCAACCATTCTCTTCGGATCGACCCCTCCTCTATCCTCTTGATCATGTTCATTGAGTCGCTAAGGAAACAAGCCCTAGTGAATGTCTGTGTCTCGAGCCATGTTATTGCTTTACTTACTGCCATGACTTCCATGGTCAGGCTACTTGTGGTTTCAGTGAAAGCACCAGAGTCCTCCTTCACAATTCTCCCTCCGGCCCGAGCTAGCGAATTCTCGAAAATCAACGCTTGTACTTCAGCCTCAACAGCAGCCGGATTTTCTTGTCTGCATTTTCTATCTAGTTGGATGCAAACTGAAAAGGATGTGCAGAAGTCTGTTGGCACTTGCACCCACTCCTCGCCAGGTTCTAAGTCCTCAAGTGAACACACCTGTTGAAGAATGTCCTCGGCTTGACCCATCCACGACCGTCCTCTTTTTAACCTGCTGCCCTTCACCTTCCTAATTTCACTATGCAGTGGATGCTGTGTGTTTGCGTTAATTCTGAGGTAGGCGCGTGCCCTGCAAACTTGCATTCTCTCTTCAATGGTTGGAAAATCAAGAAGGTAGCGCATCGCCCTGCATGCTGTATCTCTTGTACATCCAAGAATAATTCGCATAGCTTCATTCTGTATCCTTTCCATCCTTTCTATCTGCTTACGGCTGACAGTCAGGATTGCCATTGCATACTCCAAAACAGACATGACCAGCCCCTCGTACAGAAGACATAGATGGCGCTGCTCACAGTTTGCTGCCGCCATCACCCGCATCGCTGCCAAACCCCGCTTGGCCTTTGTTATCACCTGGTCTATGTGCACATTATAAGCAAGGCTTCGATCAAACCGTATCCCCAGGTAATTCATTGCCTGCGTTCTTTCCACCGTCTCTGAACACAGCATTACAGTTGGTGTTGGATTGTTGACAATATGATTATTCAACGAGAACCAAGTCACTGTTGCCTTTGTTGGGTTGACCATTGCCCCAGCTTCATCACACCAAGTACTTATGCGATTGAGTTCGGTTTGTAGCTCCACAGCAACCTCCTCTCTATCCTTACCCTGACGATACACTAAAACATCATCGGCATATGACAATGTCCTGCCAGGTCCAGTGATCTGCTCACTGGTGATTCTCACTGTGTAGGCGTTGAACAGTACCGGAGATAATGGTGATCCCTGTGGTAGGCCAGGATATATTGTTGTTGGTTCCGAAGTCCAACTGCCACATCTAAAAACTACTTTCCGTTGGAAGAGAGCTGCAGCGATCCAACTAAGGAGGAATGGACTTACGTTTAGTTCAAGAAGCTGAAACATTAAAAAATCCAGTGGTACTCTGTTGTATGCGTCCTCAATATCAATCGCTGCAGCAACGGTTTCAGTGCCTGAGTGGAAACCTTCATAGACATCATGGGCAAAGACTGCTGCATTGGTCCAGGTTTCTCTTTTTGGACGGTACCCACCCAGGGTAGGTGGGAAAACACCTTGCCTCTCTAGTTGGCTTGATATTTTCCTGGCAATTACCTTCTCCAGCAGCTTGCCTATTGTATTCTGCATGGTTATAATTCGATATCCCTGAATTTTCTTGTGGTCTTTGTCAGGCTTCGGCAAGGGAATCAGATAGCTGTGTAACCATTCCTCCTTGATGCTAGCACTCCCTATACTGTTGTTGTACATGTCTGCTAGTTTCTCTAGCTCATTGTCGGTACACCTATTTATGTCGTCGTATCTTATGCCATCAGGACCTGGAGCACTGTTTTTTGATCGTCGAAGCACAGCCTTGATTTCTTGCACTGTCACTGTGTCTTCATCCGAAGTGTTCTGGGCCTTGCATCTGTCTGAGGTGACCTCCTTGGCCAGATTCCGGCCTCCCATGTCTGTCTGGTTGCTCTGCTCAAGGTAGCGTTCAAAGAGGGCTTTGCCCTTGTCCTCGTCAGTCCTCTGCCAGATGAGGTCAGCACCTTGGAAGTCAGAAATGCTCTTATTCTTGACTACACCACTCATGCTTTTATGTAGTCGCCAGAACAATTTCAGTGACTTGTCTGTGCTTACTCTTTGACACACCTCTGCCCATTTTTCGCTTTTAACCACCGTGACCAGTTTTTTGAAATAGCTTACTTTTGTGTGCATCTCTCTTTCTAAGTGCAAGCAGGGACTAGGATGACCAGCTCTGTTCTTCTTGGCATTTTGCCATCTCCTTACAGCACTACGCTTATCCACCCAAGCCTTCTCCACCTCGAAACTCCACCACGGTGGCTGCTCCCAGCTTTTTTTCCTTTTCTTCCTGCCCTGAAACGTTCTGCGCTTGTCACGTCTTATTTTACTCACCACATCTTGCCCTGTACTGTCATACTGGAACGTCTTTACCTTTAGCTTGTGCTGCCTGGTTCTGCCTTTCTCCACCAATATGCTGCATGGGTGGTGGTCGCTGCCATGGTGTCCTAGGACACCCCATCTACACACTGTAGTGAGTGAAGGTGAAACTAGCGCCAGATCAATAGCACTGTCCTCATCGCCTGGACGGCTTGCTGTCCTGGTGACACAGCCACTGTTGATACAAACCAGGTCGATGGTTTCCAGTGCAGTCTCGAGCTCCTCCCCTTGTGTATTGGAGGAAGTGTTTCCCCATGATCTGCCTTTAGCGTTGAAGTCACCACAGAAAATAACATTTCTCTCGTGGCCTAATATGCCACTTAAGCACTGCCACTTCTGGGCGTCCACACTCGCATTGCGGGCATAAACATTAACCAACACGAATGGTGTACTGGAATGAACTCTCAACGCCTGTATTTGTATATCGTCACTGTTCCAACTGGACATGTCTAGCTCTGACGCCACCATGCTGTCGCGAACGAGAATCGCCGTTCCCAGATGTCGTCTGTTATAGAAACATTTGAAGCCGGCAATTCGGAGTAGCTGATCGCCCAGTCTCGTCTCCTGGAGTGCTACAATGTCGTTCCTGTAAACTAGGGTTTCTAAAATAGAGCCCCGTTGTTTTACACTGGCACAGTTCCAATATAGAATACGGATGTTCCTGAGTCCTAGACGGTGACACTTGAGTCTAAAACGTCTCAAGCCACCGCGCTTACCTGGCTTCTTTTTCCCTGCGCGGCTACCACGCCGCTTCGGTATGTTGACTGCTGATCGTTCGGAAAACACACGTTGTTCCGCCATGTTGAAAAAACGTAAACACTGACTTTTGATTGAGAACCACACACGCTGCTGAAAATTCACTCAAGGATGGCTTCGCTCGATGCACGAACTCCGTAGCACCCGCGCAGATCTTGAGTAGAAACTCCTGGTTTTACATCCTGGCACACCAATTACACGCAAGAAATGAATAAATCCATCCCTTACGCGAAAAAGTTAACGAACACAAAACAACACGACCGTCCGTCGCCATCTTGAAACCGAAAGTCCGCAGAGAGTTAGTAAGAAAATCTACCCGAAACAGGCGAAGAACTATGCTTCTTCTAGTGTGAGCACGTTGTGCAACTGATCTTTTGTGTGTGGCCCCAACGGCTTCTTCTAGAGTTAGCACGTTGCACAATTGATCTTATTTATGCCTCAAGGGCTTCTTCTAGAGTTGAGAACGGTGCGCAACTGATCTTATTTGTGCCTCAACTGCTTCTTCTAGAGTGAACATGTTGCTCAACTGATATTTTTTTATGTCTCAACTGCTTCTTTTAGAGTGAGCACGTTGCACATCTCATCTTATTTATGTCTCAACGACTTCTTCTAATGTTAGCAAGTTGCGAATCTGATCTTATTTATGCCTCAACGGCTTATTTTTGGGTGAACACGTTGCGCAACTGATCTTATTTATGCTTCAACTGCATCTTCTAGAGTGAGCACGTTGCACATCTGATCTTATTTATCCCTCAACGACTTCTTCTAATGTTAGCACGTTGCGAATCTGATCTTATTTATGCCTCAACGGCTTCTTCTATAGTGAGCACGGTGCGAATCTGATCTTATTTATGCTTCAACTGCATCTTCTAGTGTGAGCACGTTGACGAAGATGCTAACAGATGTTCCAATTTATTGGAAAGACCTTAGACGTGTGAACAACATATAGTGGTAACAACAAGTTGCCATAAATGTTGGTAATGAAGTAGGTCAATAGCAGCCTATTAATATATGTGTGAGAAAGGGATGCATAATGTCTACATATCTTTTTTTTTTCTTTTTCTTTCCTAAACAGTGACAATATTCTCAGACAATTGGTATACATGAGAGGAATCATCATTGTAGGACATACCATCTATAGCATTATGTATGCGGATGATACAATATTGATTGCAGACAATGAAAAGGATCTGCAACATTTAGAAGATACGGTTATTAAGCACTGTGAAAGGCTTGAGTTAGAATTGAAATGTAAGAAGAAAGAGATTATGGATGTCTCTATGAAGCAAGAAATATCACAATGCTAACAGCTTTCTATGGCAATGTCATTGTCCAGCTGCAGAAAAGTCCCCAGGATTCTGCATATCGCAGAAACACAATATATGGACAACATCATTGATAATTGTGCATTTTTCTAAGGTGACTTCTTTTGTCAAACTGCATCTACGCCGGCGGCCTAGCGTTGTTGACAAGACTGCGCGTGTTATAGTATGTCCACAAACGAATGCCATCATTCGCGATCAATTATTTTGAAAAATGTCTGTTGCATCGTTATGAAATTTTTCCTGCCGTCTAATATTTACCCCCACCCAAAGAATATGTCTTTGATAGGTCCAAAAGCAACTTAAATCATCGAAAGTGGTGACATTTCTTTGATGTTTTGCTGAAAAACTAGTGATTTCTCGCTAACAAACTTGTTTTTACAGTAAGGAACACCCCGCCAATTCACATGACGACACAAGGCGTATCCGGATTCGTATGGGAGTAGGTGCAATAAAAGAAGTAGCTTAAAAGTCGACAGGGTCGGCTGTATTGCACCAGGTTTTTATCCCATATGACTCCGTTTCTTTCCGCAGCGCGGAAAGCGTCGCACAAAGTACGAACTCCGTAGCTCCAGCGACGACCCTCGGGAATCTCCGAAAAAATGCACTCGTGAAATGAAGGACGCGGCCAGTAATCGAACATACAAACTTCGGAGCCCGAGTCAGATGGCTTGACCACTTCACCAAGGAGAATCCCGAGAGGGGTGCAATGTGTAATATTCGTAAAGACAGAGAATTTACAGAGGCATGGGGTAAATAATTTGTGCATTGACAGGAAAGTATAAGGAATATATTTCTTGCCTTATTTTTCATTTCCTTCTTGTTTCTTCAGCTGTTGGTTAATAATGTGTACAGAAGTATTCATGTTAGCTTTTTATATTGAGTTCATGAAAGCTTCCAAATAGCTGTGCGTTAAAGTGCGTATGGAGTGACCAGAAATGATACCGCAATTTAGTCATCATGTTTCCATTTTTAAGGATCTGTTCAGCTGTCTGTGTAGTTTGTTCACACGTACACATGGGTGACAGACCCGCTTTGAGTCTTCGTGAAAGATTGTCTACTCTGCTGTTTACCGTTCAGAGATGGAACATGATTACCTGCTTTGCACTATGAAAATAGTTGTCAGTGTCTCTGTAGTGGGCTTTCATATTACAGACCAAGATGTTGGTCCTCTTTTCATTGAAGTTTATAGATTGGTTCGTATGCACATGTGTTGTCCCCTAATTTGACAACGTGTTTGCTCTCACATTTCTTGTTATGCCACAATATGTCAGTTTTCACTGCAATATTACTCTTCTGTTGGTATTCAATGCGTTTAGTGTGGGTGTGTGTGTGTGTGTGTGTGTGTGTGTGTGTGTGTGTGTGTGTGTTCAATAGAGTTGTTTGTCACCGCTGAGGGCTTGCGGAATTGAAAATTCATCACAGTGTAATACAAACTGTTGCCATAGACATTATGCTGATGCTGTAATGTTTAATGCCTGCAATTCTTCTGAATATTTGTAGCAAAATATCCCAGTTGGTGTGCACGTGGATTAAGGTCTGCGATCTGATCAGACCTTAATCTGTGTCGGACGATTCCAGTAGGCTGATGACTGCTCTCGGTTGCATAAAATATAATCCATCCTTTCTCCAAAAATCTTCTTCCTCTTTCAACACATGGTCCTCACATTTTTCAAGTAACTTTTATCAATATTTAATAGCGCGGACTGGATTAGTATCTTGACGTCAGGCAACTTGAATATAGTATTGTCAGCTGCCACCTGTCCTTTAAATTTAGCCCACACAAGTTCTATAGGGTTAAAATGAGAATGGTACGGCGGAAGTCTCAAGCGCCCATGAAGATGCTCTTCTATCAACTTGTCGATTTGATATTTCTTGCTTTTTGGCGTCTGTTTTACAAGGGACGAACGAATGAACATACTTTATTTTCAAATGGTAACAAATTGGGCACGCAGGCCCGTCTTACATTCGGCCCTTCCAATCATTCATCTTTCTTTCATCATACATATAAACATATCACATTGTAAATATATATATATATATATATATATATATATATATATATATATATATATATAATATATATATATATAAACTGGCAGAGATGTATATTCTTGAGTTAGAGAGCGCCAGTGTTAATCTCCTTGACGACAGTGCAACCAACAGTTGTGTGAGTGTGAAGGTAGGTTCACAAAAAGTGAACGATCAAAATCGATGTTTTTTTCTTTTTTTTTCTGTATAAGTTATATTAAACGATAAACTGACACACAAACATTTATATCTCCCCTTTGAATTGGGCTACAGACTTAAATAAGGTACCGTTGGATTTGTTTTTCAAGAGCTATCCAACTATGCAGATTATATAATTAAAAAGAAATTTAGAAAAAGTTACCTAAGTGGCTACAGTAGGTACCATAATTGCAGTCCACGAGCTATACATTCATTGTAGTCCACCTGATGTGCATTCGCTTAAAAATCGACAGGATCGGACTTCATTGCACCGGGTTTTATCCCATATGGCTCGGTCTTTTTCCGCAGCGCTGAAAGCGTCGCACAAAGCACGAACTCCGTAGCGCTAGCGACGACCAAAGGAGTCCCCGAAAAAAAAAAAAAAAAAAAATTCACTCGTGAACCGAAGGACGCGGCGAGGGATCGAACCCACAAACTTCGGAACCCGAGTTAAACGGCTCTACTTCACCACGGAGACTTCGATGTGCATTCATTGCAGTCCACGTGCTACGCAATGATGGCAACTAGTATGGTCTGTTTGGCGAGGACGTTTTTACGTTACTCATTGTAATCAAAGTCCACTTGTGTGGATCAGATAAAAATTTGAATTCAATTTCGTCAAGTTAAGTGATTTGTTTAAGCAAATAATTTAAACGTATTTTTCGATGCGTAGAAGGGCTTTTCTTGTAAAACATCGTATATGACCAAAATTCACTTATTGGTTAATGAAAGGAATTTCGAATCATTTTACATTTCTTTGTCAGTTTGGCAATGACTGTATAACATCAAGGAAATGAAGTAAGCAAAATTTAGAAAACGTGTTCAAATATTCAATACTTGTCATATATGTTATAGGAGTAACTAACATGGATTAGATCCCTTTCGAAGTTTAATATATATTATAGCTGCTTCCCTTTTCATTTATCAATGTGACAACGTGTTTTCAAGCTGTAGTTTTAACAGACGGAATGTCCATATATAAAATGGCTGACTTACAAAGAATGACTAGAGGAGACGCCATGCGAATTGTTGATCAAATTGTTGCTGGATAATTAGCGTTGGTATCTTCGGTGATTTTTGGGATGGGGAGCTATCATGTTTGGAAATGTCCAGCGCGATTTGTGTCGATTCTTAAAGAAATCAGTAATTGTAATCTGCCGGTCTCAATGGCCTAGGGGTTAACGTATTTCTCCGTAAACCGTATATTCTCGTGAGTAATGTAATCTGCGAGAGAATCGGTAGCGATTCTCACCGTGTTGGTAACTTACGGGGTATGTGAGCCGGTCACTCAGAAAATAATGGAGAACTACTGAACGTAATCTTGCCTAGTACATCAACAGCAGCTGAAAAATGCTGATGTTAACTGCGACGTCCTGTAAAGGATATGCAAAAAAAAACAACAACATTGTAAACTTCTGTTAGATGTTTTTGTTTCTGCAACTTAGTACGATTACAATATCATTGCTTTGTTCACACTGTGAAACGAGGAATGGAGCACACCATACAGATGTGCGATGACACTCAAACTGTAGGGTCTTATAATTTGTGTTGTTAAATGGCTTGACGGTATTAATATACTCTCCCTTGATCATCAGCTCCGTCAGTAAAATAGAAACGTATATTAACCAATGTTTACCCAATCTCCACACTATCTTCCCGTGTGAATATTCACTTCGACAATGTTTGCGAAGTTACACTGCCATTTCCATTATTAGTGGGCGATATGACAACACTCGTAACTGTATGTTCACTCAATCTGTCTATTTTAAATATATATAGATATAATTGTGCTTGCTTTCGTTATGCTCTGTCGTTTCCTCTTCATTTATCTATGTCTATATCCTCCCACACACATACAAAACACACACACACACATATATATACACACATGCATACGTATATATTACCTGCCTAAATCCCCTCCCTTCTAATCCTCTGTGTGTATATATGTGTGCGTGTGAGTGGATGTACGTGTTTGATGGATAGTGGCAGACACATGATTACACATTCAGTAACGATGGAACATGTGGCCATCGTCCCAGGTAATGCCAGAGTTATGTATTTGTCGGAAGTCGCATTCATATATGAAACCCTCAACACCATTCCTAATAACACCAGCAGTAGTATACTTGTCGTAGTGACCCCCATCCCCCCTCCCCGTCTCTCTCTCTCTCTCTCTCTCACTTTCTCTCCACCCCTCTCTCTCTCCCTCTCTCACTCTCTCTCTGTCTCTCTTCTCTCTCTCTATCTCTCTCTCTCTCTCTTGTTGTGTTTGTGGGTATATACGTGTGTCTAAGTGAGTGTATCTCCCTTATATTTGAAATCTTTCATTCAGTTAGGATAATTGTCCGTGTGTCACTGAGACACATATGGAAACATGCATTATGTGCGTTTGTGTGTGTGTCTGTGTGTGTGTGTGTGTGTGTGTGTCAGTGAGTGTATCTTCTGTCTACATGAAAACATTTAGCGCGCATGAGTGTGTGTGTGTGCTCGTGTGAGCGTCACTGAGTAAATCATTATATATGAGCTGCTATGCCTGTTGCCTTATATGCGATGTTTGCATTTGGTGTTCAATATTAGCTTCTTTTAATGTCTTATGCTTTACATAGGATTTTTCATCTTCCTCTCTGTTTAATACTCCTACTCCGTTCTACCTCAAGGAGAATTTATATTAGGGTTCCACCCTGGCTCAGATTAATACTCCTGTGACTGAGTCAGTCGTAAAAGCTGCAGCCCACGATTTTACCATCACAAGTTTTATTTTTATATTTTATTTTTATTTTAAATGTCATCCATCCTCACCCAGTCAAATACATTGATATTTATTAAACTCAAACCACACACACACAGACACACACACAGACACACACACACGCACACACGCACACACACACACACACACACACACACACACACACACACACACAGACATATACCGCAGGTACCCTCAAGAAGTATGTACAGTTTTCACAGAGAGATTTTAACAAGCAACTAAACATCACCCACACACTGCAGGCACCCTCAAGAAATGTGTACAGGTTTCATGGAGACATTATCAGACAAGCAACCACACATCACCCACTCAGTCTTCAAATAAAACAACTTAACTGGTTCACTGCCGTCCGCCACTTTATATACAAAAAGCAACATCCTTTGACCGCCGTATTCTATTATAATGGGAATACGTTGCAAGTTCGTTATGTGTTTCATTTCACGTATCTTCCGTAATTTTAATGCCCAGTAAATGACATTTTACACTGGAAGAACCAATACACTGGACGCGAGGTAGCAAGCATCTTAAATTTGAGCAACACTTTTAGCTAAATTGTGGTTAATTTTCTGATTTTAGAAATGGCAACGCCATTTAGTTCAAGACCGTGTAGATTTTTATCAAATAAGCCTTTTAATCAATTTTAAATTATACTTATTCTGAAATAAAAGGATTTTGTGAAAGACTCTAAAACTAATACCACGTGCAGTATTCAGTTGACTTATTTAGCCGGCGGTCATAAGGAAAAACTAAACTAACAGCCACAGGTCGTCAGCATATAATGGCACATGTATAATTAGGTTTGCTCTAATGGGCCACACTTGTACCCCTAGATTTGCTTTGCCTAACACAAATTATTTAATGAATATATAAATAATTAAATTTAAAAGAATAATAATTATAACTAAATAGAAAAGAAAAAAAAGTGTATATATTGTTTCTCAATACAAACTGCCTCGTGTGTTCCTAACATTTTCCATTGTGTGTGAAAATGGTGTTCTTCAAAATAGCATGTTTTAATTGTGTTTTACGAGTGTTACAGTGATATTGTTAGAGAAAAGTGGTGCATTAATCGTTATTCAGTAAATTTCATTGGATTTTCATAAGCGATTGAGAAGTAGTGCCTTGGTAACTGGCAATTTCACATAATTATCACCCCTGTCTTCATTTTTATTTTAATGTATTTTATTTTTTATTTTAATTTGTTTTTTTATTTTTACAACATCTGCTAATATTATTATTACATTTCTAACGTATAGTACTAGTAGCAATACCGACGTGTTCCTTGTGCAATCTTCTTTAATGTGATACATAATACAATATGGCTGCTACCATTTTAATAATTTTATATCATTAATGCGACTCTCCCCTACTTCCCATTTTCTGCAATCAAATTATGTTTTGTTCAAACCCACTTTTTATTTGGTAGTGAATCAGTTGAAAAGCACAACCACGAATGAAGCACAAACAAACAAGGAGGGGAGAGACAGGTCATTGAGGGGAACATCAGTTCATTCAAGCTGGACTTCGAGACCAGTGTCTGACAATGGAGTGTTCATAATTTACAATAAACAGGCAAGATTTCTGCACCGCAAGCTGCATCTTCATGCTCCCTTCTGTGCTCACCACTCACCAGAACACTTAATTCCTAAACAGCCGGGGTTATTTACTGTAGACGGCTTGGTATAGTAGTTGGCAATGGTGTGTCAAACAAGATCTATCCAGACTTGAAGCGCCAGATCGCGACTTGGCCCAGATAGAAGTAAATGAAGTGTTTGGTGTCATGTGTGAGGTAGCGGCCAAACTTGCGGCCCACGATGCAGTGCCATGTTGGGTGGTACTTCTTGTCAAACTCTTGTCTTGATATATGCGGTTTATTCATTTGAAGGTGATTGCTGTCCATAAGGAGGTGATTTTACATGTCGATTTCACCATTACCCCCACCTCATTCAACAACAAGGAGAAGTTATAGTTACGGTCTATCACCGGCTCAGAGTGATAGTCCTGAGATTGAGTCAGCCACAAAAAAGCAGATGCCCACGGTTTTACCCTCGCAGGCTTATTAATACCAATGTGATTGTTGTCCCTATAGTGTAGTAATGTATTTTGAAACGAGAAAAAGAGTGTTGATGCGATACATAGAACTTGTACTTTTGTAAGAATGTGAAGCATGAACAATGAGCAGACAAGCTGGAAAACATCTGATGGCTGTGGACATGTGGTTTCTGAGGAAAGTGCAAAGAATACGACTGACAGACAGAAAACCCAATGAACAAGTCCTTCAAGAAACAAATGAAGATCGTAAACTGATTAGAGACATTAGACGTATACACTCATAATATTTTGGGCATGTTATGAGAAGAAATGAACTGGTGAACTTGGTGACAACTGGCAAGATCGAAGGGAACAGACCATGGGGAAGACCGAGAAGTAAATACCTGGACAGCTTAGCCATATGGCATGGTCGAGACAGAAATATGGAGCTGATCCACTACTCTGATGGTTGAGTGAGATGGGAAAACTATACCGCCCAAGCTTATCGGCATGGCACATGATGGGCGGTTGAATATGGATTTACATTTGCACTTTGCATTTTTGATGTTCTTATGGTTTAATTATGAATATCTGTACAACATTTGAATGCCTAACAGTGATTTGCGTTGTTATTTGGTTTGCAATGTCTCTTTTACATTTTGTGATAAAGATATGCGATAACTATGGTTGTTTTTTAATTTGAACGCCGAGAAGGAGCAACTTGTCTTTTCCTTAACTTACAGGGAAGATTAGTGGTGCTATGTGGGTGTTTGTTTGTTAGCTGTTTCTTATTCCCCTTGTGTTTTTTCCGGTATTTTTCGTATTATTAGTAATATTCTTTATACTGATACTCATTTATGCCAATTAGTCTTCCTTTTATGGCACTAATAATCAGTTTTAGTACTGGCTATACTCATCATTACCGAGACCCATTTCGTATATGAGTAATAACAACAGACAGTTACATAAAGCTGCACAGAGACGCATGGACATGACACATCGATATATATATATACATTTTTTTTTTTTACACATTGGCACCTTGCCGTCTTGACAGACGATAGTTTGTGCTTTAAAAAGGCATAATAACTCTTAACTATGGCGGTAGCGAGTGTGACTGATAAGGCCAATTTGCGCTGTAAATGTCCGTTCACAGTGGGTGCATGTGAACACGTGGTCATTTCCACCATCATGCACCATCTTACGTCTCAAACGCTTGGTGTGTGACTTTTCTGCAATAATTTTCTCCTTTGACTTTATTCCATTTCTGATATTTGCCCTCCATGCAACACGTTCAGCGGCGACTTGCTCCCAATGTGCATTATCAATGCCTGTATCACATATATATATATATATATATATATATATATATATATATATATATATATATATATATATATATATATATATATATATATATATATCATGTGCCATGCCGGAAAGCGTGGGCGGTCATGACTCGCCATTTCACTCGATCACCAGTGTCGTGGATCAGCTCAGTGTTCCTGTCTCGTCCATGCCATGTGGCCAAGCCATCCAGGTATTTTCCTCTCGGTCTTCCTCTTGGTCTGTTCCCTTCGATCTTGCCAGTTGTTACTAAGTTCTCAAATCCATTTCTTCTCAAAACATGTCCAAAAAATTTTGACTGTCTACGTCTAATTTCTCTAATCAGTTTACGATGTTCATTTGTCTCCTGTAGTACTTGGTCATTGGTTTTTCTGTCTGTCCATGGTATTCTTTGCATTTTCCTCACAAACCACATTTCTGCAGCCATCAGATACTTTTCAGCTTGACTGCTCATTGTCCAAGTTTCACATCCATACAAAAGAACAGGCTCTATGTATCCCTTCAACACTCTTTTTCTCGTTTCAATTGACATCTTTTTATTGGTCAGAATGTTTCTCATCTTGCTAAAGGCTACTTTCGCCATGGCGATTCTTGTTCTAATCTCTTCAAGGCATCTCCCATCAGATGTTATGACTGTTCCAAGATAATTGTACCGATTCACTTGTTGAAGAATATTTCCATTTACTTGTATATTACATTGTGGCACTTCTTCCTTCCTAGTGACGACCATAACCTGAGTCTTTTTACAATTTAATTCTAACCCCAGTTGCTCACTGTGTACAACAACCGTATATACTAATTGTTGCAGGTCCTGCGCATTGTCTTCAATTAATACTGTATCATCTGCATATCTAATGTTATTGATGTTTCGTCCTCCAATGCTGATTCCATTTATATCCTCTACATTTCTGAAAATATTTTCACTGTATAGTGAAAAAAGATCTGGAGGCATCACACATCCCTCCCTAACACCTCTCTTAATTGGCTGATACTTTCCCACTTCATTATCAATCCTTATTGCAGCTTGTTGTTTCCAATATATGTTTTTTATAAGTCTAATGTCTTTCCCATCAATTTGTAGATCTGCAAGCATATTCACCATGTTGACAAGTCTAACTCTATCAAAAGCCTGTGTATAGTCAATAAAGCAAAGATGTATATCCTTGTTTACTTCTATAGCACGTTCAATAACTGTTCGCAGCATATACACATTGTTCTTCCCCTATTTCAGGTTGTATCTTCTTCCTCACTCTTTGCATGATAATTCTTAGCAAAATCTTTGTGATGTGACTCATTATACTAATTGTTCTATGTTGATCACATTCCAAGGTTCCTGATTTCTTTTGGATTGCAATAAATATAGAGTTACATAATTCAGGAGGTATATCTCCAGTATCATATAATGTGTTCAGCAGACTGGTGACTTGATCTAGTCCAAATTCTTCTAACGCTTTAATCATTTCTGTTGTGATGTTATCTTCACCGGGGGAATTGCCAGCTTTCATATGCTTAAGAACATTTCGAACCTCCATCTCCAAAATTGGCGGTCCTTCATTATTAAATCTAATATCATACTGTTCATCTCTGTTATCATAATAAAGGTGTTTCACATAATCTGTCCATACCTGTAGAATCTGGTCTTTTTCTATTATGATTTTGCCATCTTCAGTTTTTAGACACCCTGTAGATGTACTTGTTCTTTTATTAGTAAGTTCCTGAATTCTTTTGTGCACTAATTTGGTATTTTGACTGTTGTGTTGGTTTTCAATTTCTAAGCACTTTTCCTCAAGCCATGCTTCTTTTGCCTCTTTACATAATGTTCTGACTTTTCTGTGAATTTCTTCATATTTGACAGAATTATTTTTGTTGAGTCTTCTTGTTTCCATGAGGTGTAAAATTTCTTCAGTCATCCATTTCTTACGACCCACCCTCTTTAATTTTGGAATAGTTGTTTCTGCAGCCACATTGATTGAATTCTTCAACGTTTTCCATTGATCATCCACATCCTGGAATAGGATCTCTAGATCAGACAAAATTTCAAATCTGTTCTGTACTTCTATGTTGAATTTGTTTTGTATTTCCTTGTCATTACTCAATGTACACAAATCATATTTAGTTTCCTGTTATATACTTGATTTTCTTCATCTTTATCCTCAATGTTCCTGTGAGTAATCTGTGGTCACTATAACAATCAGCACTGGGAACTGTTTTTGCTATTGTTAATGCATTTCTAAATCTTCTGCTAATCAGAATGTAGTCAGTCTGGTTTCTAATCCTGCTATCAGGACTCCACCATGTCCATAATCTTCTAGGGTGTTGTTTGAACCAGGTGTTTCCTACAATCATTTCCTGTTCTTTTGCCCACTCTACGAGTCTGTATCCTCTTTCATTTCTCTCTCCTAAACCATAGTTTCCTACTGTGTATCTATCCCCTTGATTTCCTACTTTTGCATTGAAGTCCCCTATTATGATGTTTATTTCTGAATTTTTACATTTCTTTAAGGCAGACTCAATGTCATTATAAAATTCTTCTACATTATCTTCACTGGATTCTCCTGTTGGGGCATATACTTGAATAATATTTATGCTAAAAGGTCTGCCACTTAATTTAAGTAGTAGAACTCTGTCCGACACGGCCCAATATCCTTGAATAGATTTTGATGTTTTCCGGTCCAGAATAATTGCCACTCCCCTATGATGATCTTCACCTCCAGAATAAATAATCTTGAAATCTTCTCCTATCTTGATGCCTGCTCCTGTCCATCTCGTTTCGCACATACCTAAAATATTAATTTTTTCCCTTTCAATTTCTTGTTTTCTCTCTCTCTCTCTCTCTCTCTCTCTCTCTCTCTCTCTCTCTATATATATATATATATATATATATATATATATATATATATATATATATATATATATATATATATATATATATATATATATATATAGCCAGGGTTACAACACTTTCTCCGTAATCCCGTTTATCACGCAGAGTCTTGTAGCAGGGTGAGAACTGGGAGCGGTTCGACCCCCGCTGGTGACTTGCGGGATAACTGAGCCGGCCGCTCAGAAAGCAATGGAAAACTACTGAGCGTAATCTTGCCAAAAAATCAACATACTGCTGAAAGATGCTGATGTTGACAGCGATGTCCTGTAAAGGTTATGCAAAACATTATATACACACACACACACACACACACACACACACACACACACACACACACACACACACACACACACAGTGGAACCTGGCTTAACGAGCACCTCTCATAACGAGTAATTTGCAAAACGTGCAACATAAATTCTAAAAAAATGATTCGATGAACGAGTGACGTTTCGCATAACGAGGGACGTGGCTTGGGAGAACAATGGAGTAACAGAGCGTACACAGGTTCAAGTATATAACGCTTGTATTGTTAGCACGCTACTCTATGGGTCTGAATCCTGGACCTTGTACTCACGACTGGAAAGAAAGTTGAATTCCTTCCATATGAGATGGCTGAGACGTGTCATTGGCATATAGTGGAAAGACCACATAACAAGCAAACTAGTACTTGAAAGAGCGGATATTACCACAGTGCACCTCCGCCTCAAGTGGCTGGGCCATGTATCTCGAATGGAGGATGAACGTATTCCCAAATATCTCCTATACGAATTAGCCACTGGGAAGAGGCCAATCGGAAGACCCCAAATGCGAAATAAGGATGCGTGCAAACAAGATATGAAAACATTTGGCATAGATCCAGACACGTGGCAAAGAATTGCAACATACAGATGCTCCGGGAGAAGAGATGTACGAAGCAGAATGGTGCTCATTGAGCGCAATCTGAACCAACAAACTGAAGATAGGGGACACAGGCATAAAATGCAGTAACTTACTGCGGGACCTGCCTCGTCTTACAGATAGGTAAATTGTGACAGAGAGTGCCACTCTCGCAATGAACTATACAGTCACCAGCGGTGCTGTCAGGTGCCTCCCTAGCGGCACAACTATGTTCATACAGGTCTGAAAGAGGCCCACTACTAAGGATTAAACAATAGAAGTTAACTATATTTTATCCATATTCTACATACAAAGATGTCATCATAAGCGGATTTGTCTTTAATCCCCCATAAACATCAGTTGATAGTGATGAACAGACCACGTTGGAGGTAAGACAAGGATGTGTTTTATCGCCGGTGGGCTTCTTAATGAGCAAAAATAGGCAATGCCGACTTCTAAAATGCAGCGAATGGTATAATTATACGGATAGTACAGCATATGTTTGCCCGTAAATAGACTACACTTGTCTTGAGATAATATCTACCATCTGAGATCACCGACTAGAAAACGAAAACAGTGCACTAACTTAAATTTATATGAATAGCCCTTGAACCTACAGGTTGTTTACTTTTTTCAAAGTCATATTATGCTATATTCAAACTAACCGTTTTCATTACATTGTCTTTTTTATATACTCCAATAAATTAATTTCCTTGTCTCCCTTGTTTGTTAAAACATCGCTTGTATTTATGTCCCTTGATACTATGGTTTACTATTAATCACGATATTATGTTGTAACCCATGAAACATTACCATGATCGAACCCGTTTATGTTGATCAGTGCTTATACCTGCAATGTGAAAGTAAACTCCAGAGGTGGCAGGGTCGTAGTGAAATGTTGGGTCACCGTGATAAAATCATGTTCTGTGGGATTTCAATGCTAAAGGCAGATCACGGGGAAACATTGCTTCCAACATACAAATGGGAGGAACTTTAGGTTGGACTTGTATTGTGTCTTTGATTCTTTGATTACATTAACAATGTAATCAAAGAATCAAAGAAACAATAAAGAATGATCAAATCAGTCAGAAGGCCACCGAACCCTGCTCAAGACGACTACCACGTTATGGACAGACCAGAACAGGATATTATTCTGCGCTTCAGAACAGGACACAATAGATTACGCAAACACAAGTATACAAAATTCAAGATTGGTGACTCAGCCATTTGCACATGTGATTTGGGGTCGCAGACAGAAGAGCACATACTCCAGGACTGCCCTAAATACAACATATCCAGGCGATCCTTCTGGCCAAGGAGAAAACAGTGGAAGATAAACTCTATGGACCGCTGAATGAACTAAAAAAGACTGTTAGATTCATACAAGAGACAACATTGCAGTTATAGACATATTTCAAGCGAACGAAAGAAGAAGAATTAACATTTTTAGTTGGCACATGTGCGCGAACCGGGTGCACTGGATGTCACGGAAAATAAACTTGTTAGTTGCGATCGATGACAAACAAGACCCGACGTTAGTCTGCAAAAACAACCAACCCTATGATGTTGTACAGACTGAGAAAAATACGTCGTTAAAACAGTCTACACACGATCGGCATTTCTAACTGAGAAACAGGATACGTCGCGTCAAAATGTCTACCCCTGGTCGGCGAATCTTTATGATGTGGGTTGTTCGAGAAACGAATAACAACGTCAAACGTCTGCTAAGGCGGTAGTAGCCTTTGAAGTGCTAGCCGGAAAGTCTGGACAGACGCGGGATGGATTCTGTGATGTGGGGTATTCTCTGGTTGTACGGGACAAAGAACTTACCCAAATGAAAGCAAATTTGACGGCGGATTGACTTCAGTTAGTCTAGAATAGGAGGAGGAAACCAGATTCTGGACGGATCAGCGTCTAGACTTTTTGGTGACGTCACTCCAGCCCATATAAAAAGCGTTGCGGTAAACAAGTGGAGTTAGTCGAACAAGATTTCTGAAGTGGGAAAGATCGCTGCAGTTTTCCGAGTTGTGCTCAATGAAAGAAACTAGGGTGTCAAATTGTTGATATTTATCGGCGGACATAGATCCAGTCTGTGATTGCCTAGTTTCGATTAGCAACCGGAATAGGCATATGGTTCCATTTACAGGTCCACGTATGTGTGCTATGATTTTCAACAGTGAAGCTAACACATTATAGAAGATGATGGCTCAGAATGTGAAGACAGAAGTTGCTGAGAGGCCGCTACATTGGGCTTATACCCAAGTTAGTTTGCGGGAACCTGGCTTCTGCTGAGCAGGACATGCTGATGAGATTTATGTTTAGCAAGTGATAGTTGTATTACTGAACTGTCAGAACATTGTAGATATACACTACTGATACCAGGAACATTCATACAAAATTTATACTGATACCTAGAACATTCAGAGTGTGGTGTTAATATGGGGAATCTTTAAACAATCAGTTAAGTAACAGAGGACATTCATAGTGGGAATCAGATTGAAGACTCTCATTAGACAGTGTTTGTCATGGGTGTCCAAGCATCCTAGTGGTTCAAGAGACAACGGGGGAAGTCTGCACGTGACCGGAGGAGCATCACCTTGGTGAGGTTGCTTGTCTGGAATACATGGTGCTAGTGTGTTCTCAGCACAGTGATGAGAATGATTATACTCCTGAACACTGATCTGAGTCTATAGACAATTTAGAGTACACGTCACACATTCTACACCTTATACACACACACACACTTCTCCTACATATACTCTTTGCTTTAATAAATTTATTGTTTTTATTTGTTGAAGCTAGAGTTGTCAAGTATGATATGTTGGGGAAGAATGAGAGGGGGGGGGGGCATGATCCAGGGGTGAGTAAGTGTGAGAAGAAGGTGTCTTCAGATTGAGGGAGTGTTGTGGACGGAATCTGCTGGATATCTCCAGGATAGAGATATTGAATTAAAACAAATGTGGGTGTTGATTCCCCTCACTCCAGGGACGACACTAAAGTGGTTAAGAAGAACAAGTAACTACTACGACATTCATTCTTTACACACACGACATTTATTGGGGGCTCGTAAACGTGATCCTTGGACAGCGGGATCCTTCGTAAAAGGGATCTTTAGGCAACGGGATCTTTCATAAACGGGGTCTTTTAACACGGGATCTTTTGACACGGAATCTTTAGTTAGAGGATGGAGATATCCAATTAGTGAGAATCCAGCTAGAGTGAATGTGGATAGGGGTTAGGACTTATCTTACCTGTTCACACTTCACACGTCTACATAGGTCTGTGGTCCTGATTCTACTCTTGTCACTGAGTGATTGTGTTGTGTTGTGTGGTGTGTTATAAAATATATAGATTAATTGTGTTTGGTCATTATCTATATATTAGTTTAGAGATAATCTATACTTTATCTGCTGAGTTACCTCTCTGAAAAATGACCACTCCTAAACTGACTACGACAGAACTAAGGGCAAAGGGGGAAGAAATGGGATTGTCGGGTTCTGCAATAACAGATTACGTACAGGAGGTGGAGAGGGAGTATCATCAAGCAGAAAAGGAAGATCGAAAGGCTGAGTAGGAATTGAGAAGGATGGAGTTAGAACAAGCTGCTAAGAAATTGGAAGCAGAGCAAGCCATGAGAAGACTGGAAATTGAAGCTTAGCAGGCAGCTAAAAAACTGGAAGCAGAGCAAGCTGCTAAGAAACTTGAGGTTGAGCAAGCTGCTAAGCAAAGGGAAGCTGAACAAAAAGCTCAGAAAAGGGAGCACGAGTACCGGATGCGGGAACTCGAGCTCAAGAGGCAATCTAGAGGGGAAACTGATTGAGCAGTGGGAGGTTCCTCTCTCCCTGGCTCAACACCAGTATGTTGACATAGCTACCATGCTATGAAGTTCCCTCTAGCGATCTACGAGGAAGACAAAGAGAAGATTGACCAGTACTTCAACGCTTTGAAGCTATGTCGGTTGCTATGGGTCTGGAGCGTGACAAATGGAATCTCAAGCTATCCCAGGGATTACGCGGGACCGGTTACGAGTTTTATTCTCGCCTGCCACCAGGACATGAGAAAAATTATGACGAGTTGAAAACGGCTCTGCTGAAACGATTCGAAGTTACGTCACATACCTACCGGAAAAAAATTTCGAGGAGCGAAACGAGAACCGGGGGAGTTGTTCGCCGCCTATAGTCTGCGTCTGAAAGCCTATCTCCATAAGTGGATGGATTTGGCTGGATTCGCGCATGACTATGAGAGTCTGACAGAGCTCATGGTAGTCGACCAGATGCGGAAGCAAATGTCGAAACCTCTCAGGACATTCTTGGGAGAACAAGGGGCGGAACGAATCGACATGGTGACGAAATTGGCAGAACGGTTCGTCGAGGTCCATGGGGAGGCAGCAGAAAACCTTTCTACCAACAACAAAAGTCAGGAAAACCATAACCTGAAGAAAGCCAAGAGCACAGGAACTAAGAAGGTGGAACCATATGTCAAAACTTCAGAGGAGAATTTGGAGAAGATGAAGGGGGAAAGCAAGAGCACTTCGAACTCTACACAAAAAATACCATGGTCGGAGAAGTGGTGTTCGATTTGTAAGTCACCTTATCACAATACGAAGGAATGCAAATCGAAGGCTAAGAACCCTCACTTTGCGGCATGTCAAGTGACTTCAAGGGAGGTGGACACTGACAATGCCAAGATTGACAAGGATGCTCACTAACAGGAGAGCTCAATAAAGTCCGGCACAAGAAAATCTAGGACAGGGAAATTGTGCAACCACTGCAGGTCGAATACGCACAATTCTATTGACTCCAGGGGAAAGTCAGGAGACACTCAATTCGTCGTGTGCCCAGGGAAACCTAAGGTGGAGCCCACTAAACCGGTCGAGGCCGAGGAAGAGACTCCAGACCAGGAAAAACCACCTGTAGTGGAATTGGTAGAAGTTAACGGTCGTCAAGTGGAGTTTTTATACGACACAGAACTGGACGGGGCGGCCGTGATTTCTACGGATCTGGTACATCCAGAACAATTCACAGGTGAGACCATGGAGATATAGCCTGCACAGAAGAGTGCTGTAGCCATGAAATTGCCCATTGCCAGAGTGGAGATTTGGTCAAGATATGTCACCGGGACCATCAAGGCCGCGGTGTTGACCGATCCCATTTTTCCCGTAATCCTCGGTTACCTTGTCTTTCTGGGAATGCCCAGGGAGCCAATCCATATTGGAGCAATACAGACTCGCTCTCAGACGAGAACGGATGAGGCAGAAGCAAATGTGACTAACCCAATGCCAGGGGAGTTGCGAACTGCCCAGAGTGAGGATGCAACTCTACGTTCTTGCTACAAAAAGCTGCAGAAAAGTGCTGATCCACCCAAAAGGGGGCAGTACTATATGAAGAATAGGATGCTCTACAGGAGAGCCGGAAGGGGAGACAACCTAAATGGTCAGTTGGTGGTCCCAAAGGCCCACGTTCCCAGATTCTTCATATGGGGCATACCATCTCATTCAGTGTGTATATGGGTATTGCCGCCACGATGCAGCGAATTTCCTGCCGTTACTATTAGCCGGGAATGACAGGCGATGTGCGTCGCTATGTGAAGTCATGCCCTGAGTGCCAGAGGGTGGCACTAAAACACTGGACAGCGCCGGTGGTCTTGGGTGAAATGCCTATCATGAACTCTCCTTTCGAGAGGGTAGCCATCGATATTGTGGGTCCACTTCCTAGGACTAGGAAGAGGAATATGTATATACTCACCATGGTGGATTGCTGTACAATGTGGGGTGAAGCCATACCGTTGACCACGATTGACTCGAAACGAGTGGCAAACGCACTGATGGAGGCCTTTATCAGATTGGGCTTTCCTGATCAAATACTGGCGGACAATGGGTCCCAGTTTTGTGGAAAACTTATGGAGGAGGTATTTAGGGTGTTCCAATCTAACCATATCCATACCAGCCCTTACCACCCTCAAGCCAATTGACAAGTAGAGCGTTTCAACGGCACGTTGATGACAATGCTCAGGAAACTGGCGCAGGAAAAACCTGATAGGTGGGATGAATATATCCCAGCAGCACTCTTTGCCTATCGGGAAGTTCCCCATGGCTCAACAGGACTACCACCCTCTACGTTGCTGTTTGGTCGTCCAATCAAAGGACCGTTGGAAGCCATGTTGAGGAGTTGGACTGAAGAGGGGTCGTCAGAATAAGTGATCTCTTCTTACAAATATGTGGCGGTACTGAAAGAAAAACTTCACAAGGGATGGACTCTGGCAAATCAAAACTTAAAAAATTCCAGAAAAGACATGTGGCTTACTACAACCGTAGGTCTAAAGACAGATCTCTAGAGGTGGGAGAGAAAGTATTGTTGCTACTCCCAACGGGAAACAACAAACTGGAGATATGTTGGCAAGGACCATTTCCCGTGGAAAGGGTGATATCCAGAACCAACTATCAGATCCGGATCCGGGGAAAGTCGAAGATTTTCCATATCAATCTCTTGCGGAAATACGAAGAGAGACCCGGAGAAAAAGCAGCTCACCTCATGGCAATGGCAGTTGCAGTGGAGACAGAAGTGGGAACCAACGAGGGCAGGGAATATCCCTTGGTACACCAGGAAACCTATAGGGATGTGCAAGTGAACCCTGATCTGACTTCCCAGGAGAGGGAAAAGATTACCCAGGTTCTCGAGTCTCATAAGGAGATACTGACTGACAAACCAGGACGAACGAGGTTGGTGGAGTCCGAGATGACTTTGACTACCCAAGAGCCTGTTCGCCAAAAAGTTTACTCAGTGCCATTCTCTAAATAAAAGCTCCTGAAGAAGAGGAATAGATCATCTGGATCGAACTTCCAAGAAGAAAGAGTTGTTGCGGACTACTCTCTTAGGATGGGGCCTATGTCACGGAAAATAAACTTGTTAATTGCGATCGATGACAAACAAGACCCGACATTAGTCTGCAAAAATAACCAACCCTTTGATGTTGTACAAACTGAGAAAAATACGTCGTTAAAACTGTCTAAACACGATCGGCATTTCTAACTGAGAAACAAGATACGTCGCGTCAAAATGTCTACCCCTGGTCGGCGAATCTTTATGATGTGGGCTGTTCCAGAAACGAATAACAACGTCAAACGTCTTCCAAGGCGGTAGTAGCATTTAAAGTGCTAGACGGAAAGTCTGGACAGACGCGGGATGGATTCTGTGATGTGGGGAATTCTCAGGTTGTACGGGACAAAGAATTTACCCAAATGAAAGCAAATTTGACGGCGGATTGACTTCAGTTAGTCTAGAACAGGAGGAGGAAACCAGATTCTGGACGGATCAGCGTCTAGACTTTTTGGTGACGTCACTCCAGCCCATATAAAAAGCGTTGCGGTAAATAAGTGGAGTTAGTCGATCAAGATTTCTGAAGTGGGAAAGATCGCTGCAATTTTCCGAGTTGTGCTCAATGAAAGAAACTAGGGTGTCAAATTGTTGATATTTATCGGCGGACATAGATCCAGTCTGTGATTGCCTAGTTTCGATTATCAATAGGAATAGGCATATGGTTCCATTTACAGGTCCACGTATGTGTGCTATGATTTTCAACAGTGAAGCTAACACATTTTAGAAGATGATGGCTCAGAATGTGAAGACAGAAGTTGCTGAGAGGCCGCTACATTGGGCTTATACCCAAGTTGGTTTGCGGGAACCTGGCTTCTGCTGAGCAGGACATTCTGATGAGATTTATGTTTAGCAAGTGATAGTTGTATCACTGAACAGTCAGAACATTGTAGATATACACTACTGATACCAGGAACATTCATACAAAATTTATACTGATACCTAGAACATTCAGAGTGTGGTGTTAATATGGGGAATCTTTAAAACCAGTGACACTAGATCCATTAAGATTTCCCCAGTAACAGTGACAATAGGGTTAGAATTTTTCTGATTAACAATCAGTTAAGTAACAGAAGAAATTCATAGTGGGAATCAGATTGAAGACTCTCATTAGACAGTGTTTGTCATGGGTGTCCAAGCATCCTAGTGGTTCAAGAGACAACGGAGGAAGTCTTCACGTGACCGGAGGAGCATCACCTTGGTGAGGTTGCTTGTCTGGAATACATGGTGTTTATGTGTTCTCAGCACAGTGATGAGAATGACTATACTCCTGAACACTGATCTGAGTCTATAGACAATTTAGAGTACACGTCACACATTCTACACCTTATACACACACACACACTTCTCCTACATATACTCTTTGCTTTTATAAATTTATTGTTTTTATTTGTTGAAGCTAGAGTTGTCAAGTATGTTATGTTGGGGAAGAATGAGAGGGTGGGGGGGCATGATCCAGGGGTGAGTAAGTGTGAGAAGAAGGTGTCTTCAGATTGAGAGAGTGTTGTGGACGGAGTCTGCTGGATATCTCCAGGATAGAGATATTGAATTAAAACAAATGTGGGTGTTGATTCCCCTCACTTCAGGGACGACACTAAAGTGGTAAAGAAGAACAAGTAACTACTACGACATTCATTCTTTACACACATGACACTGGAGTTCTGCAAAACGAGGTTGGGTGCGAATATCAGATACAAGAAGAAGAGGGAGGAATTTAGGAAAGCACGGCAGCCAGGGAACACCACCAACAGCAGCAACAAACGTAGTTTGTTTATTTAATAAAATATGTTGTTTGTCCATTAAGAATGATGATGACCATTTTTTTATCCAGTGGGGTTGAAAATATGGAGCCATGGGTTATAAGATGGCTGATAAGGCCTATTTTGGCTCGAAATATTCTTTGACAATGTGGACAAAGATTGCTTGACGTTTCTGGAGGAGGATTTCCTGCAGTGGTTTTTCTGTCCTGCCTTTTCTTTACAGCTCTTGCACTCCTGGTTGCCTCACACATGACTGCAACCTTGTGTAATGATGCATGCCACAAATTTCGGTCTCTGGCTGCAGTCTTCCAGGTGTCATGATGAATTCCAAAAGCATTCAAAGAGATTTTCAGAGTGTCTTTGAAGCGTTTCCTCTGGCCACTTTGGGAGCGTTTACCACAACGCAGTTCGCTGTAAAAAATCCGTTTAGGGAGTCTGTGATCTGGCATACGAGCCAAGTGACCAGCCCAACGAATCTGATTCTTCATTAGTAGAGTGTGGATACTGGGCATGGATGCTCTTTCTAGGACTTCAGTGTCTGGGATTTTGTCTTGCCATTTAATCTTCAGTAGCTTCCTTAGGCAGACTGTGTGAAAGTGGTTTAATTTCTTATCGTGTCGCTGATAAACAGTCCAGGTTTCACAAGAATATAACAGTTTGGATAATACAACTGCTTTGTAGACTTTTAGCTTTGTTTGTAGGCTTATTCCAGTTCTGTCCCATACATTCTTGTACAGTCTGCCAAAGGCCGCGCTGGCCTTGGAGATTCTTGCATTCACTTCGTCATCAATTGTGGCAGCTTGTGACACAGTGCTGCAAAGACAGGTGAATTTGTCCACAACACTTAGTCTATGACCATTCACTTTGATATTCGGCACAGTGTGATTATTCCCATGGAGCTGGCTGGTACATAACTACAGTCTTCTCCAAGTTGAATAAAATATGTAAACGGTCAACAGCAAAAAATTATATCAAATGGGGTCCTTACAGATATGGTAATGGCACGAAGAAATAGCTGACACCGATGCCCATCCATAATATACAAGTAGATGTACGACAGTGGCTGATGTTTGCTTTAACGCTGCCGAAATTATTCATCCTAGTAAAGGCCAGGCAACTAGTGGAATGACAAACGTATCATCACCATAGATTTGCGCTAGTCTAGGGGTAGCTGACATAAGAGAATATCTCCGCTGTGTTAGATGTTCAACTGCAGTTACTTTAGTTATTTTTTTTTTCGTTTTTTTTTTTTTCACACTGCAATTTGTTAAGAAGACCACCGGTCACAACAGACGTCTTTGTCTGACACCTTATTTGGTCTGTTCTGTATCATGGTATGGAGGCTTAAACATAAAGGCACCTATGATTGCAACCGTGTATGCAGAGTATGGATATAATATAGTTAACTACGATGTTTTCATGCATACAGTTTTGGATATGTAGGTCACCCCCAAGCTCGTGAACTAGATTGAAACTGTTCTATACACAAGACAGGTTGTTCTTCGCATACGTTCTTACAATTCTAACCCACACATTATTAGACAAGGGACTAAAATGACACTGTACATATTTAACGGTTCTTTTCAACGCCTAACGAAGTAATGTAGTAGCAACTGACGTATGAGATGACTTTTATTTTCAAGTAAATAAGAAACAAAAAAAAAAACAAACAAATAAAAAGAAGGCGCCATATTAGGAACCTGCAGTGTGTATGTGAAGAAATATGACCATCACATAATGTAGGTCTGAGTACACGAAGGAATAGGTGGACATCACCGTGCGCCCTGACAACTGGCCTAGCTTTTCTTGTCTCTCCACAGATATCGGTCACTGGTGTTCTGGATCAACTCTGTTGATAATAATCTCCAAACCACCACCGTCGCAGATAATTCAAACGATACCAAGGGACATAAGTCGAATAGAAGCAGGTCTTGGATGACACAAGCTGAAGACACAAACCGTCAATCATGTGGAATGGGCAGGGTAGCTCGTTGAGTGCAATGGGTAATGGTGCTTCCTAACAGAGAAGCATTACACACAGTTACAGTTACATTGTCCGCGGGTGCGAGAATGGGCAGCGGATGTAACATTGGTGCCAGAGTAACGGGAGACAGAAGAAAACACACAGTGGGAAGATGCACTTATATACTCTGATGGCTTTGTGATAGGGGAACATAAATGTTCTTGTTGCAATGACAATTGGACACTGTTACAAAAGTAAAGCTAACATATAAAACATTAAGTTGACTTATTTGAAGATATCCTTATTAATCGTTCTATCCGTCCACGGTGTTTGCATCATTCTTTCTTAAAACCACAGCGCCCGCATATTTACATAATTCCTCACTTTCGTATTTCAGGATTAGCTCTATATAGCTCCGAAGATCTGCATTCACTGTCTGTATTAACATACATTGCATGGACGTATTCTTCATCTGACTAAATGTTGCTTTTGCTTCGACACTCCCTGGCGTCTGAGGCCAAGTGCTAGAGAACGTGATTCGCATACCTCGTTCGTAATCAGCTGCATGTGATTTTGAAGCAGACTTCCATGTGTTAATTTTTAACAGTGATATGAGCGTCGGTCGATCAAAAAGACGTGGCAAACCACTAAACCTGCCCAGAAAGTTACAATCAGTATGTTGTTATGATATAGTATTACAACCTGTGTTTCAGAGATAAGTAACACATTATATTTCCATTCTCTTTTTATTGTACTAATTGTGCGATCTTTCCAATCTTCTCAATCTGTTCTATGCCTTAACGTCACTGTAGCGTCGTCTCCGTGTTTATATGTTGTGTTTTCTTTATGTGTTTCTTTGCTGTTGAAGGCTAGCCATTCTTTGCCTTCCATGATTGTGTTATTTTACATTGTAAGTCATTTAATACAGGGATACTCATAGAAGAGCCATTCCTTCACGAAAGAGAGAAGACATCGTTTCATGAGTGTAATGAATTTGAAGGCTTTTTGATTGAGAAAAACATTGTGAATTATATTTGAATGACGTTTTGTGAAAATGTAGACTGCAACGTTCTGCATCTGTCAATAAGTGTTTTAAGTTAATAAACATTATTCAACAGAAATGTATGTTCAATAAACGAGCAATGTGTATAGTCTATCAAATGTTGTCCCAAACTTCAGTAGTCTAGTGGAAGACTAGTCGACTCTAGATTTATTTGTACTGTTGTATTGGGTGTGTGACATCTGTGAATTCGATTATCTTCTTTTGAGGAGATGGTTCAATAAATAACTACCTCATGAGTCTTCAACTGTCTTCAGCTGTTCGTGTCAGGAAAACTGCCTTTTTAAGGACAAATATTCTTTTCATGGGTGTCCATTTTAGTTATTATCGTCATCGTGTGACGTGTCTAACACTTCAATTAATTGTGTTCATGCCCAGCCCATGAAAAGTGTTCATGCCCAGCCCATCTCCAGATTCCTGGTCATACGCACTGAGTCATCGATAACTCGTGCTGAGTTAAAAATGTGTCTCTAATCAGACTAATGCTTTAGTTACTGCCATGTCTGGTTACAATTTTTGTCTCCAGTCAGCCTACTGCTTTAGTTACGTTCATGGCGTCCATAGTTAGACTACTTATTTTAAGGCGAAGGCACCGCAGCCTCCTTTACGTGCATTCCTCCGTCTCGATCTGTAAAAACCCTTGAGTTCCCCTATGTCCAACAACAGCCCCGTCTGTCTAGAAGACTACTTACCCTATGAAAAACTCTAAAAAGTACAGGCTTGAACGTCTGCCTCTATAAGTATCGTGCGTTGCTGTTTTCACTCTCTGTCCAGTCTGTTGCATATCTAAAAGAACATACTACATGTTGCTTGTACTTGTTTCCATTCTTCACAAATCTATGTAGTCCAAAAAAAAAAAAAATAAAATACATCCGAATCTCTCTCCTACATGAGCCTCGTTATCATAGTGGCTTGTATCTCGCTGCCATCATGTTGTCGTACTCTCGAAACCACATTGCCGCGAATTGTTAAATTTGACCAGGGCTCATTGATAAATAGTCTAATATTCATTCGATCATTCAGTATCATGTCGCTTGCAGAACAAGATCATAAGCAAGATGCCCCTTGTCCGATACCCCGATCTGGAAATCATCCGCCACATCCTTCACCTAACTTCTCTTTGGCCTTCCTCTTCCTCTCTTCCCAGGCATATACCCCACCCCATTATTGTTCTCTCCACACTTTCGTGACGTATCTATCATGTTTGTTCATGTTCGTTGGCAAGTTTTGCAGAAGGTAGTTTGCCATTGCTTTCCTTGTGGGTAGTTGTCAGAGTCTCACCCAGAGTTATAACGCGTTGTCTGTACCAACGCCCGACAATACAACGCTGAACTATGATAAACACTGCAGCTGTAACGCGGCGTCGACAACAACGCTAGGCAACCAACACGGAGCGATGCTAAGCAGTCGGCGGTCAGCTGGAACACAGCGTGAACATTGAGGGGTCACGCAAGCTGACTCGAGCACAACTGAGGTGTGTGCTAGAAGGCCAGCCAGACTAGGCTTGGGTGTCGTAACGAACTGACGTATGAATGCGGCTTGAGAGTTTATGCATGTCTTGATAGCTAGCCTGTATGACCGTTGGAGATTGAACGCCTGTGTGTTTGACATGTAAGTTGAGTGCATTGATGTATTATTATATTGCTGTATTGATTGCTTGTATTTATGATCTACTTGATAATGTGAATTGTGATTGCGCGAAGCCTGTATTGTTTCTGATGTGTGCAGTGCGCGAATAAATAACGCGAAGTATATTATCGGTTATTAGCCTCGTGTTATTTGATAAGCATATTTAGTATCACACTTGTCAAGATACGAGCCATAGCTCTTGCGCTAAGCAAGACTTTGACAGTAGTGACTTACAAGTTGTGGTCATAACCATTGTCTCTACTGATGAGATCATCTGCCTATCGCCGCAGAGTGCAGACCACGACCAACAACAAACTGCCGGCTGCTCTCACACTCCATCCACCACCAGCTCTCATTGCTTCACGTAACCCTGATGGGGGAGGGGGGTATTCAACCTTTCTCAAGGGTGTCCCGTAGACTAACGGAGGAAAGGAGGCGTCTTACGTCTCCTTTGATAGGGGATGCTCCTACCTAGTTATCCAGGGTCTAATATTAACTGCAGGAAATGTTTTGGAAGGTAAAGGCGAGCCACGTAATACTGACCGCATAAGCCACCGTGGACTGATAAATATTGGTGAAGCTCCACACTCTCATTGGTAAACAAGAATGACATCTACTTCTCGTTGTTGTGTGTGTGTGTGTGATTCATTCATACTCTCAGTGCAACATAAGGCGTGGTGAGAGGTCCTTTTTATGAATTCAACAAACTAAGGGATATAATTGCACACAGTGTGTAAGTTAACCAAGGGAGACAATTGCATGAATGGACTCGAATGTAAAGCTATTTAATTGCTCATTGTATTCAATCATAATTTCATAAACCAAGAACGACATCTTGTTTTGATTCGATTATGCATATGATGAGGTTATAAAATGTTGAATTGACGTTATTTTGTTTGATTATAGGAAATATAATTTTCGTTGAAAGGTAATGTTAGGAGCATAATAGCTTTATCGGAATGGCAGCATAGCAAGAAATGCAGAATTGCAGAATAACTGGTCTTGTAAATTTCGTCTGTTTTTTTTTTTTTTTTTGTAAGGTACATCATAATGTATCTACCATCCTTCAATCTCAAGTGAATTTACAAAAAACGTGTTGCTTTAATCAGTGGTATCACAAACAGGATTGATCTAAATCCGTGAATATAATTGATCAACCCTTAGAACAGTGCTGGGAATTCTACTCATCTTGTTCAGAATACAGCACGTAATGAACAGGAACGTACCCAAGATGTCTGGCCTGCGACAAGCTACTCGTGGCCTCGGGGCTCAGTGCATGTTCGTCAGTTCTACTCCGGCGCTTAGTGCAGCTCACACAGCCACCATCCACTGGATAATACGTCATCACATCACCAAGGGCAGTCAACCGCTAATCTAACGCTTCGTTAATGAGCACGAGACTTAGAGAGAGCCCAATATGGCATTTGGTGACCCGAATAACGCACAAAACACCACTGACAGAATTTGGACCAGCTGCTCATCTGGTCAATGAAATTCTGGTGTTGATTGTAAACTGCTGTCAGATGTTTTTGTTTGTATAAATTAGTTCGATTAAAATACCCATGGCTATATTCCTATTAAGAGAGGTGTTAGGCAGGGATGTGTAATGTCTCCAGAACTTTTTTCCCTATACAGTGAAAATATTTTCAGAAATGTAGAAGACCTAAATGGAATCAGCATTGGAGGACGAAACATAAATAACATTAGATATGCAGATGATACAGTATTGATTGCAGACAATGCACAGGACCTGCAACAATTAGTAGACGCTGTTGTTGTACACAGTGAGCAGCTGGGGTTGGAATTAAATTGTAGGAAGACACAGGTTATGGTCGTCACTAGGAAGAACGAAGTACCACAATGTAATATACAAGTAAATGGGAATATTCTTCAACAAGTGAATCGGTTCAATTATCTCGGAACAGTCATAACATCTGATGGCAGATGCCTTGAAGAGATTAGAACACGAATCGCCATGGCGAAAGTAGCCTTTAGCAAGATGAAAAACATTCTGACCAATAAAATGATGTCAATTGAAACGAGAAAAAGAGTGTTGAGGGGATACATAGAGCCTGTTCTTTTGTATGGATGTGAAACTTGGACAATGTGCAGTCAAGCTGAAAAACATCTGATGGCTGCAGAAATGTGGTTTCAGAGGAAAATGCAAAGAATACCATGGACAGATAGAAAAACCAATGACCAAGTACTACAAGAGACAAATGAAAATCGTAGATTGATTAGAGAAATTAGACGTAGACAGTCAAATTTTTTTGGACATGTTATGAGAAGAAATGGACTGGAGAACTTAGTGACAGCTGGCAAGATCGAAGGGAACAGACCAAGGGGAAGACCAAGAGGAACATACCTGGATGGCTTGGCCACATGGCATGGACGAGACAGGAACACTGAGCTGATCCACGACTCTGGTGATCGAGTGAAATGGCGAATCATGACCGCCCACGCTTTCCGGCATGGCACATGATTGATTGATTGATATTCACATTGTGTAACGAGGAATCGATGACATCATAGAGATGTGCGCTTAATTCATACTGTTGCAATAAGGTTTTCTAGTATGGTCTGTTTGGCGACGACTGTTTTACTTTACTCATATTAATTATTGTCCACTTGTGTGGATCAGACACAAATTTTTATTATTTACATTAATTAACTTTATAAGATGGTTAAGCCGATAATTTAGCCATTATCATCGATACTTAAAATAGATTCTACTTCATACATCATAAACAACCAATTTTCTCTTATTGAATTATATAAGTCACTTGCAGTAAATTCAAATTTCCATGCAGTATGGCCATGTCTGTATAACGTGCAAGAAAAAACGCTAGCAAACTGTGAAATAACATTTGCCATTTATCAAATCTGCATCAGGAATGTCACAGAAATAACTAACTTTGATTGTCTCCCTTGCTTTATTAATAACTGTTATATTTGCTTCCCTTGTCATTATCCCGAGAGTCTACGTGCTTTCACAATGTCGTTTCAATAGACGTCTGGCGAAGAAAGCATAAGTAGATTAAGCCATGTGAACTTTTAATCAAATTGTTGCTGGATAATCAGCATGGGTAACGTCGGTGATTTGTGAAGATGGGGAGCGATAATGTGTGGACACGTCCAGAGTGCTTTGAGTCGATTCTTAAAATAATTATTAAGTGTTAACTTTTGTTGGATGTTTTTGTTTATGTATTAGGGACGTTCATGCGGAAGAGAGTTAGCGTGCAACAAAATCACACCGCGAGAAAGTATGCCTGGTCGTTTATTCTTGATACCATTTTGCAGCTTGTCTAGTATTTGCAAGTTTTGCAAGTAGCGGGTAGAGTTGATGTTGACACCAGATTATTTAAAGTAGGACAACAATAGTCACAAAATGCGCTCAGCATAACCTTACCAGCAGAAACCTGTAACTTGAATTATTTTGGCTTTTGGTGATCCAGCATGCTACCATTGCATGCTCGGTCTCTCTCTCTCTCTCTCTCTCTCTCTCTCTCTCTCTCTCTCTCTCTCTCTCTCTCTCTCTCTCTCTCTCTCTCTCTCTCTCTCTCTCTCTCTCTCTTGTTGCTCGGCTGAAAGTGGTGATACCATGATTCATCGCCTGCCACTATGCATAAGAGAAATGCATCACCCTCCACTCTGTAACGCAGGAAGTGGTTCACACACTATCCCATGCGTTCCTCTTTTTGCTGGTCGGTCAACATCCGTGGTACCCACTGTGAACACACCTTCCGATATTGCAGTTTCAAATTGACACATCAAATTCTTTCGCTAGCGAACGTATGCTTCGACAGCGGTTCATCTGTATGTTGAGGAGGTTCATCTGTACTGCTGCATCAATTTTGGTGGTACGGCTATCATCATAGAGGCTTCATCATCTCGCTTATCATCTAGGCTTCAACGCCTGGTCTCTACAATGCAGCCCATGAGAGAGTTATGTCTTTTAACATGGCTGACATATTTCACTAGTCTCGTTTTTGTTTCTTTGCTGTTGGTGATTGAGAGAGCCATTACAGTAGGGTAACCCAATGTTCACGTTTGTTTGCACTCTTTCCTGGCTGGTTGAAGAGTATGGTCACATCATGTTGAGAGTGCTCACACTAAGCTTAGACAGATAATAAAACAATTATAGGTGTATGTATTGCACAATTTTATCAACATAACATGTAACATACAGCTATTCACATATTTATTTATCTTTCAATAATTCTGTTCAAAGTTCAAAGTTCCCTAGGGGTAAGCGTCACCCCTTAAATTTCCAGTCCCTGTGTGTCATTGTGATGACCGCCTCAGCTTATTGATCTGACCAGCTCAAGAGCGGATGACTACACTTTGATCTTAGCCAACTGACCGGAAGCCGACTATTCCTCCAAAAATGTCAATTATGTACAGGAATAAAGTACACCACAGTTACATGTATAATAGACTCAACCTATTGCCCGCTCAATGAACACATCTTGTTGTTGGATAATGTTTATTCAGTGAAACACTCTTTGACAAATGTAGAACTTTGCAGTCTACATCTAACTGGTCTGTAGCACTTTCATAAAACTTCATTCAAACATAATTCAAAATGTTTCTCTCAATCAAAACACATTCAAATTCACTACACTCATTAAACGTTATCTTCTCTCATTTACTAACGAAATGTCTATTATATGTGAATTCGCATTTGCTGAGAACATTATGGAGCGTTCTTTAGAAGTAAATACAGAATTGCATCTTTGCTTAATTTTACTTCACAAATCTTTTCGATACAGTGAGCCATCTCAACATGATGAAGATGCTTACAGATCAACACATTTATAGCACAGACCTTAGAATTGTAAAACAAAAATAAAAAAAGAAATAAAAAAAAAAAACACGAAAAAAATTATTTTAAACAATAGGGTTTCATAAAAATTGATAATAAAATTAAGTCAATATGGGACTTTTTAAGAGAGATGGTGCGAAAGGGATGTGTAGTGTCTCCAAATCTTTTATTTTCCCCCTATGTCGTAATAAGTGTCGTCCCTGGGGTGAGGGGAATCAACACCCACATTCTTTTACCCCATATCATTATCTTGAGGATCTCCTGGATCTCTATCTACAACACCCCGTCAGTCTGTGGATCTCTTTCTCTCTCTCTCTCTCTCTCTCTCTCTCTCTCTCTCTCTCTCTCTCTCTCTCTCTCTTTCTCTCTCTCTCTCTCTCTCTCTCTCTCTCTCTCTCTCTCTCTCTCTCTCTTCTTCTTCTTCTTCTTCTTCTTCTTCTTCTTCTACTTTTTCTTCTTCTTACCATTGGACCATACCCCCTCTCATTCTTTTCGAAAACATACTACACAACTCTAGCTTCTAGCAAAATGACAAATTAATTTAGTAAAGAAAAGTGTCAGGTATGTGCAAAGTTTTTGTGTAGATGTCTGTCGTATAATCTAGTGTGTATGCAGAATCAGACCGAACAGCTCAGGAGCAAAGTCTGCTTCATCACAGTACCGGCCACACAACAGCACCATAGATCAAGTACAGAAAGACCTCACCAAATGATGCGTCTCTCCGGCCAGATGTCGACTTCCTCCAATAGCTCTAGGATAGTCCGGATACCTGGTCACCAATAGTGGATATTGTTCAATACTGACCATGAATCTGACACACACAGTGTAACTAATATGTCACTAAAAGTTCTGTGATCTGATAACCCTTGTACAGTAAAATAAATGTTTACTGTCACTTTGAAACAAAATGTTAATTGTTAATTTCTCACAGGAATTCACCATTTAGAAAACACAATGTTAATTGTTAATTTCGCACAGGAATTCACCATTTTGAAAACGCAATGTTAATTGTTAATTTCTCTATATACATACTATTGTCCCTGTTACTGGTGGTATTGTAAGTATTTTCACTCTAATATGATGAGAACTACCACAGAGGAATCACTCTTATATGATCGTCGGTTCCTGCTCAGCAGAGGCCAGGTTCTTGCAGACCCTCTGGGTTATTAGCCCAGTGCAAAGGCCGCTGAGTAAAAACTGCCTTCAATGATGGAGTCACAATCTTCTTCTATGACTTGTCTGCTAGCGTTTTTGGAAAACTCCTTCTTCTCCTTTCGTTCGGTTAAAATATATCTATAACTGCAATGTTGTCTCTTGTATGAATCTAACAGTCTTTTTCAGTTCACACAGCGGTCCATATAGTTTATCTTCCACTGTCGTCGCCTTAGGCCAGAAGGTTTGCCTAGATATGTTATATTTTGGGAAGTCTTGGAGTATGTGCTCTGCTGTCTGCGACGCCAATCCACATGTGCACATGGCTGTTTCACCAATCTTGAATTTTGTATACATGTGGTTGCGTAATCTATTGTGTCCTGTTCTGGGGCGCAGAATAATGACTTGTTCTGGTCTATCCATAACGTGGTAGTCATCTTGAGCAGGTTTTGGTGGCTTCCTGACTGATTTGATCATTCTTTTCTTTTGGTGGTATGTAACTGGCACATCAGGCTGTGCTTCTTTGGCTCCTTCCTTAGCCAATTGATCAGCTCTGTGGTTTCCGGGTACTCCACAGTGGGATGGTATAAACTGTATGGTGACCTTATGCTGACTACAAAGTTCAGAAAGTAATGTCCTTAGTACTGGCAATTTCCGAGACAGAAGCGCCTCGAGTACTGATTTTGCATCTGTCAATAGCACCATGGGTTGTGTACCATTGCTGGCACCCAGTAATTTCTCTATTGCTATCTTTATTGCCTCAATTTCAGCATCATAGTTATGGCAGTACTTTCCTGTCAGTTTTGTAAAACATAGTGGAACCTATTGAAGAGAGAACACCCAGTGAGAGCAACCCGATTCCGACCTTCATTAGGTGAGTGTAGGCGGACGGCCGCACTCAGATGTTTAACAGAGAACTAAACTCTGGCATAAGGCAGAGGAGCTCATCACATCGGTCTGAGTCATGGTAAGACAAGGAAAGACAAAAGGAAGAGCGCAGATACCCAGTAGATACCCTGCGGGAAGATCCTACGATTTGACATTCCCCCCCCCCCCCACCCAACCATTCCCAATCTCCCCAAATATCATCCCTCTACCTTGTTCTTAACACACTGAGTTAATTGATATCTCACACTAGCTAGTTTAAGCAACGCGATAGCCTACTGCTGTCAACGCTCCTATAATAAGTTCTCACAACGCACATTACTACGCTCGACTCCTAAGAATCATTTACTTTGGGTCTATTTAATTAAATACCATATATTTATTCCCGTCTAAAATCGAGACCACTAAATCACACAATGGACAAATGTCCGCCGATGTAAATCAACATTAGACACCGTGGCCTCTTTCCATAATCAAAACAGGAACATCAAACACGTCTTTCTTGCCTCACAACATTTGGTCGACTCCCGCCAACGGTGTTTGTCCAGACTGTTTTAAAACTGTGCCTGAATGACGTCACAAATCTGACTAGACACTAGGCGTCGATAAACTATTTTTTCTCTCCTTTTCCGACTCGATGTAAACAACCAGATGGCTGTCCAGCATCGATCTGGGGAATTGTTCTCGGCACTCCAAAAAGTCTTGCCAGCTTGTGATCTGGAGAAATCTTTCCCCCACGCCAAAAGATCTTGTCGACTCTCATCAGGACAGTCTGTCCCCAACATCAAAGAATGGCGGCTGCCTGTAGACCAATGGCGCGACAGTCTTTCATCGATCGACAGCTCCAAGAATTAGGCCCCCTCTTAAGAGAGTAGTCCGCCACAACTCTTGCTCATTGGAGGTTTGATCCAGAGATCTATTCCTCTTCTTCAGGAGCTGGGTGTCTAGACATGAAATCAGCTCCAACATTTTCCTTACCAGGTGAAGTGGTATGGCTGAAACAGCAGCAACCACCGAATCAAACGAGCGTTGAGCTTATGAGAAGTGGCCAGGATAATCAGGGGTTGATGATCCGACTGGTCCCGAAAGTGAAATCCATACAAATAAGGCTGGAATTTTTGTACGGCCCATACGAGAGACAAACATTTCCTCTCGACGGTCGAATAATTCCTTTCAGTCGGGAGAAGTTTTTGCTTGCGTATGCCACTGGTTTAAAAACCGAAGCATCGTCTTTCCCTTCCTGTAACAAGGCTGCCCCAATTCCAATCCCACTCGCATCCGTTCTCAACACAAATGGCTTGGAAAGGTCGGGAAGCTGTAAAACAGGTTTGCTGACGAAGGCCTCCTTCAACTGACTGTATGCACTCTTGCACTCGGGTGTCCATACGATTGGGTCCAGGGATCCATTTTTCAAGGTTTCCGTTAACAGAGCTCCCAGTTCAGTGAAATGCGGGATGATTTTTTAGTAAAACCCACACAGCGACAGAAAGGATCGCACATCCATCTTCCTTTTTGGCCTTGGAGCACGTCTGATCTTTTCTAGGTTCTTCTCCTCTGGGACACTTTGTCCTGGAGTGATGGTATGACCCAGAAATTCCAGAGTCTGGTAACCAATCATGCACTTGGTTGGGCGAGCGGTAAGCCCTGCTTCCCTGAGCCTATTGAAAACTCTCTCCAAGGATTGCAAATGGTCATCCAAGCTGTCACTGTCAGTATATCATCCATGAACGAGATAATGGACAGATCTTGTAAGGGATCTAGCAAGGTCCTCATCATGAGAGTAAACACACTAGATGCATTGCTGAGTCCAAAGGGCATGACCTTGAATTCGTAGTGTCCACTGGGGGTACTGAAAGCCAGCAGGGGTCGGACCTCTGGTTTGACCGGGTTCTGATAATATCCACGACTTAGATCCACTTTTGAGATGTACCTAGCCTTATGGGGCCTAGCGAATAACTGAGTTGAATTCGGCAAAGGTTCCACCTGAAATTGAGTGTGATTGTTCAAGAGTCGATAGTCTATACACAACCGGAGTTCTCCACTTGGTTTGCATAATAAAACCACCCCCGCATTGTATGGGGATGTGGATGGCGCAATCACGTCATCCTTCAGCAGTTTCTGTATTTCCTCCTCCAGGGCCTTTTCTTTATAGAATGGCTCTCGGTAAACATTTTGGCGAACAGGCTCTTGTGTGGTCAAGGTCATCTCGAACTCAACAAACCTCGTTCGTCCTGGTTTATCAGTCAGTATCTGTTGATGTGACTCGAGAACCTGGTTAATCTTTTCCCTCTCCTGGAAAGTCAGATCAGGGTTCACCTGCACATCCCTATAGGATTCATGGTGTACCAGTATTCACTGCCCTCGTTGGTTCCAGTTTCAGTCTCCACTGCGACTGCCATTGCCATGAGATGGGCTGCTTTGTCTCCGGGTCTCTCCTCGTACTTCCGCAGGAGATTAATATGGACAATCTTCGACTTTCCCCGGATCCGTATCTGATAGTTGGTTCTGGATACCACCCTTTCCACGGGAAATGGTCCTTGCCAACCTATCATCAGTTTGTTGGTTCCTGTTAGAAGTAGCAACAAGACTTTGTCTCCCACCTCTAGAGATCTGTCTATAGACCTACGGTTATAGTAAGCCGCATGTCTTTTTCTGGCCTTTCACAAGTTCTGAGTCGCCAGAGTCCAGTCCGTGTGAAGTTTTTCTTTCAGTTCCTCCACGTATTTATAAGAGGAGATCACTTCTTCTGACGTCCCGTCCTCAGTCTAACTCCTCAACATGGCTTCCAATGGTCCTTTGATTGGACGACCAAACAGCAAGGTAGCGGGTGGTAGTCCTGTTGAGCAAAGAGGCACTTCTCGATAGGCGAACATTGCTACTGGGAAATATTCATCCTACCCATCAGGTTTTTCCTGTGCCAGTTTCAGGAGCATTGTCAACAACGTGCCGTTGAAAAGCTCGACTTGTCCATTGGCTTAAGGGTGGTAAGCGCTGGTGTGAATATGGTTAGACTGGAACACACTAAATGCCTCCTCCATGAGTTTCCCACACAACGTGGACCCATTGTCGGTCATAATCTGATTTGGAAAGCCTAATCTGGTAAAGATTTCCATCAGTGCGTCAGCCACTCGTTTCGAGTCAACTATGGTCAATGGTATGGCTTCACCCCACATTGTACTGCAATCCACAAATGTGATTATGTACATGTTCCTCTTCCTAGTCCTAGGAAGTGGACCCACGATGTCGATGGCAACCCTGTCAAAAGGAGAGTTCATTATGGTCATTTCACTCAAGAACACCGGCGCTATCCAGTGTTTCGGTGACACTCTCTGGCACTCAGGGTATGACTTCACATACCGACGCACATCACCGGTCATCCCGGCCATTAATAATGGCAGGAAATTCGCTGCATGGTGGCGGCAATACCCATATGCCCACTAAATGAGATGGTATGCCCCATATGATGAATTTGGGAACGGTAGGCCTTCGGTACTACCAACTGACCGTGTAAGTTGTCTCTCCATCCGGTTCTCCTGTAGAATATCATATTCTTTATGTAGTACTGTCCCCATTTTTGTGGATCAGCATTTCTCTGCAGCTTCTTGCAGCAAGGACTTAAGGTTGCATCCTCACTCTTGGCAGTTTGCAACTCCCTCGGCAGTGGGTTATTGACAATTGCGTCTGCCTGATCAATTCTCGTCTGAGATCGAGTCTGAATTGCTCCCATATTGATTGGCTCCCTGGGCATTTCCCAAAAAGACATACAAGCAACAGAGGATGACTGGAAAATGGGATCGGCCAATACAGCGGCCTTGATTGTGCCGGTGACATATCTTGACCGTATCTCCTCTTTGGCATATTCATGGCCACAGCACTCTTCTGGGCAGGCTGTATCTCAATGGTAACCTGTGAATTGTTATGAGTTTACCAGATCAGCAGAAATCACGGCCTCCCCGTCCAGGCCAGTGTCATATAGACACTCAACTTGTCGGCCGTTAACTTCTATCAATTCCACTACATGTGGCTTACCTTGGTCTTGAGTCTCTTCTTCGGCCTCGACCTGTTCGGTGGACTCCACCTTGGGTTCCACTGAGCACTCGACGAAATGTGAGTCTCCTGACTTACACCTGCAGTCTTTATCATTATACGTGTTCGACCTGCAGTGTTTGCACCATTTTCCTGTACTAGATTTTTTCGTGCCGGACTTCAGTGAGCTCTCCTGGTTGAGAGCTTCTTTATCGACCTCAGCATTTTCTGTTGCAACCTCCTTTGGAGCCACTTGACTCGCGGCGAAATGAGGGCTTTTAGCCTTCGATTTGCACTCTCTCGTATCGTGAGAGGGCGACTTACAAATCGAACAACACTTCTCCGTCCACTATCGTTTTGGTGAAGAGTTCAAGGTGCTCTTTTGTAGATCTTCAAGCATGATTATCACGTCGACATATCTCGCTTTATCGAAAGCCTTTGTGTAGTCAATAAAGAAGAGGTGTGGATCTGTGTTTACTTCTATAGAACTTTCAATTACTGTTCTCAGTATGTACACAGCATTCACGGTACCCTTGCCTTCTACAAACCCACATTGTCTCATCTCATCTCATCTCATCTCATCTCATCTCATCATGTTCCTCCTGTACCTTGCGGTGTCGAGGTGAAGTATAAACAGCGGGATAGTGCCTTCTTATGGACTTCATGTATCGATAGTCCCATGTACTCTGTTATTCCCTGTGTCCATCGCTTACGTGGTCGGCCTCTTCCTCTGCTTTCCTCTGGTCTGTACATTATTGCTTGTTGTGATATACTGTTAGTTGGTAACCTACTTGCAAACCATTTGACTTGCTGCCTTCTAATAAAATCTAGTGTAGCTATAACTCCCAATTTAGTCCTGATTTCTTCATTTCCGATCTTATCTCTTCTTGATACATTGAATATTCTTCTCAGGAATCTCATTTCCGTTCTTGTGATTTTTCTTTTCTCTTTTTCTGTCATTGTCCAGGTTTGGCATTGGTAACATTTCAGGTTGTATTTCTCCATTTTAACGTGTGATCGGAGGCGACGCCATTGTTGACCACTTGTAGCCAGTAAGCACGTGATCTGGTTATAGATATTACACATGCGACCGGAAGCAGCTCCATATTTCATCGGTTGTGACCATTACCCATGTGTACCGGATACAGCACCATCTTTCAGAGGCTTTAGCCACGTGGACTGTTTTGCCATTAAGACGTGTGATCAGATGCGACGCCATCTTTGACCGGCTTTAGCCAGTAAGCACGTGGTCTGGTTGTAGTCATTACACATGCGAGAGGAAGCAGTGCCATATTTTATTGGATGTGTCCATTACCCAGATGTACCGGATGCATCGCCATCTTTGAGTGGCTTTAGTCACGTGGTCTGGTTTTGCCATTACCACATGTTCTCAGATGCGACGCCATCTTTGACCAGCTTTAGCCAGTGAGCACGTGGTCTGGTAGTATTCATTACAATGCGACGGGAAGCAGAGCGATACTTGATCCGATGTGACCATTACCCATGTGTATCGTTATGCGATCAGCACTCTCTGAGTCATCCTCCAGTTTTCCCTAAAGACATGTCAGAACATATTCACTATGTTCACCCCCATCGACATAACCCCGTGATGAGTCACCCAGTCAACCACCCTCAGATCAGCCACCTATGAGTTCAATCTTTAGACTTTAATATGAGCATTACCCTCCACTATTATCAAGGAACACGAGTATTTATCTACCACCCCGCCACTCGACCACCCTTAACAATGATCATAAGCGCTTATCTACTCACATACCCCTTACCAACGAATCTTACTAAGCTTTACCCGATAACATAAATAATATCGGCCATTTTTACTTTTTAAGGGTTTCATGTGTAACCTGTGTGATGATAGTGTATAAGTCACTACGACACTCTAAAGATCACTAATATCCACTACCCATCCCTTACCACCGAATTTCACTAAGCTATATCCGCTAACATCAATATTATCTGTCATTTTTACTTTTTAAGGTTTTCATTTGTAACCTGTATGATGATAGTGTACAGGTCGCTACAACACTCAAAATATCACTAATAACCGCTACCCACCCCTTACCAACGACTTTCAATAAGTTATGCCAGCTACAATCAATAACACCGACCATCTTCACTTTTTAAGGTTTTCATTTGTAACCCATATGATGATAGTGTTTACACTACTACGACCCTCTACAGATCATATACCTGCCATATTTACATGTTTACCAATTACGAATTTCATATGACACTTGTCACTACCCGAGGTTCAAACCACCTAGCCCTACCCCACACGCCGACATCCACGTCCCACCCCTGAACCCCCATCCCCACAGCGGCCCGCCCCTAGACCATCCCGAGGAAATCCATTGTAACCCTAAGCCTTACACAGCACCAAAGGAATGATGACAGATTTTATGCCCAATAAATATAAAGAAAGAAGACGGGAAAATAACCTGAGGAGGAAGAGCACTGCACCGTAACAGCATCACTAGTATTATGATAGCTTTTTAACCCCCGGCCCGCTAGAATCAATAATACTAGCAAATATTACATTTTTATACATATAAAATTTATCACACAATAAGGGAAGTAACAGTGCAAAAATACGTTCGATTATTTATTCATGGGTTGCATCCCTTGAAAATGTTGTCGCCGAAGGATCCGCTTTTTGACGTCATCACGATGGATCATGACTTTTTATATAGTAAAACACTACTTCAACAGGCGACCACATCCATAGTTACTAAGTAGTTTGCGCCTCCCCTACTACTTATGACCCTAGTCGAGAAGATGAAAAGGACAAAACATGTACGCAAGACATTGGGCACGTGCAAAAATTCCGCAAATATACTGAGAGTGATAAATGGAAACAGTTGGAGTGCCCAAACCGAAACAATGCTGATGTTATAGAAATCCTTCATTAGAGGCACACTAGAATGTGGCAGCAGTAGTTACGACTTAGCGGCAGAACCCAGCAAGAAGACGTTGGGCACATTACAGACCGTCAAAGACCAGCTGATTGGGCAGCGGCAGAGAAAATGAAAGTCGAGAACATTCTAGCAAAATCACTAGAACATACAGATTGTACAAACCAACAATTCCGTCATGGGAACTCATAGTGCCTTTTACAGAAACGAGCCTCGTAAATTACATCACCAAGAACACAAACGACACAGAAGCTATATACAGTGCTGAGAAGTACATTGAAGACTTCAGGAAGGAAAATCTCATGATATACGCAGACGGTTCCGTGAACGAAAAGATGGGAGGAGAGGAGCAGGAGTAGGGGTGGTGGTACCACACTGGAACCTGAAGAGACAATACAAACGAACAGACCAGACAGCGGTATGCACGGCCGAACTTGTATCAATAATTAATGGACTGGGCATTGCAGAATCCACCGCAGATACTTTGTATATTTATATATCCGTGTCGTCAGTACTCACGCTCGGGAACTTTACTCGAGGAAACAGAACCGACATATAAGAGAAAATAATGGGGAATGCCACCAACCTCAGAAACATGGGATGTCAAGTCACTATCGAGTGGATACCAGCTCACAGGGGTAGAACTAAAGACGATGGTGGCGACACTCATGGGACAGAATATAACCATTGTGTCAGGCAGACTATTATAACACCTGCAGATGAAATTATAGTAAATATTGTAACAAATAACCATCTCACATTTTATTTAATTTTGATATTGTCTTACTTATGCTGTGCAAAATGTTCACATTTTAATTTTTACTAATGAAGACGGTGGTATAACACATGACATGCAGGTTCTGTTTATAACTGAACATGAAGATGGTCGTTATAACACATATGTCAGAGTCCACCCTTATGCCGCGGCGTCATCATTGCCGCCAGGCAGGTACGGCAGCTGCGCCTATGGAAGTCACAGGCCTGTCGCTGAGCACGGCTAGCAGGGCCGGACAGGAGTTACGTGTGCGGCAAGTGGACCATCAGAACCACGTGACGGGAAGCCGGGCAAGAAACGCCGATAGCTGCTGAGCGTCAGACTAGGTTGGACTGGAGAGGAGAGCGGTTGATTGTATCTGGTTGAGTGAATGCTACTTGTTGAGACGAGAGCGGTTGATTGTATCTGGTTGAGTGAATGCTACTTGTTGAGACGAGAGCGGTTGATTGTATCTGGTTGAGTGAATGCTACTTGTTGAGACGAGAGCGGTTGATTGTATCTGGTTGAGTGAATGCTACTTGTTGAGACGAGAGCGGTTGATTGTATCTGGTTGAGTGAATGCTACTTGTTGAGACGGGAGCGGTTGATTGTATCTGGTTGAGTGAATGCTACTTGTTGAGACGAGAGCGGTTGATTGTATATCTGGTTGAGTGAATGCTACTTGTTGAGACGAGAGCGGTTGATTGTATCTGGTTGAGTGAATGCTACTTGTTGAGACGAGAGCGGTTGATTGTATATCTGGTTGAGTTAATGCTACTTGTTGAGACGAGAGCGGTTGATTGTATATCTGGTTGAGTAAATGCTACTTGTTGAGACGAGAGCGGTTAATTGTATATCTGGTTGAGTGAATGCTACTTGTTGAGACGAGAGCGGTTGATTGTATCTGGTTGAGTGAATGCTACTTGTTGAGACGAGAGCGGTTGATTGTATATCTGGTTGAGTAAATGCTACTTGTTGAGACGAGAGCGGTTGATTGTATATCTGGTTGAGTAAATGCTACTTGTTGAGACGAGAGCGGTTAATTGTATATCTGGTTGAGTAAATGCTACTTATTGAGACGAGAGCAGTTAATTGTATCTGGTTGAGTAAATGCTACTTCTTGAGAAGGGAGCCTGTTCGAGTGTAGCTGACTGTATATCTTGTGAATGTGGATGTAAGTCGTAGATATTGATAGTATATGTAACTGCTTATCGTATGATGACATGTATTTGTGAGTATGTCCAGCATGTTACGTTTACGCCGAGTGAAATGGGCGAATAAATTGATTGTGTCTGTGTTCGCTGCATGTCACGTTGAGTCATTCTGTGCCGGTGTATAGTCTCACATCTGTTAGTTGTAACGAGCTGTGTAGTTGTCCTGTAGGACCCTGACAACATAACATGACCATTCTGGTTATTAAATATAATATGAAGTGAAGAAGTGAAGTCCCTGCTATGATATCCTCAGGCAACAGATGAAGTTGCAGTGTCCATTTTGACTTTTTAACAGAGGAACCTGGATTTCACTGCTGTCGCCCAACGATGTGAATATGGCAACTTGGACGGACAGCATGGCGTTCATACAGGGCAGATATAAATAATAGGTGGTGTTGTGAGGCCGACATATAACAACACACATACTGGGTGAGGTTATTATGTGTTTACATGACCAGAACATTTTCAATACAAGTTTATCTTTCGGGAAATAACCAGACGATAATGTGCAGGCATATCACAAACAGCAAAACACGATCTCTGAATTAAACCACTGTGATATGTTTGTAAGGCAACGTTCCATCTTCCCATTACAAGATACATCAGCACTGGCCAGAATGCATGTTTATATGTCATGAATTATTTCCTTGCCTTCGCTTGCTCTGTAGTCCACACACGTGTTAATACTTGTAGTGCACTGAACTGATTGTTGTGTGTTGATTAGCTTTCCTTATTACCAGTTTCTCTTGCCAAGAGGCGAACCCACTCCGACTTCTGAGGCACTTGTAATGTACGTCCAGAAGTCAAGGACGATAAGTCGACATTTTAGTCCAATTAACCGGTATAGAGGTCAGCAAACCGGAAGTTTAAGAGCGTGCGATCGTATCCATTCGACCACGCTGATCTCCGTAATGCGTGTTATTTCACAGGGCATTTAATGCTGCAGGTTTTAAGCTGGGTCTACATAACCCAAACTATATTTGTCAAATCCTTCTCTGTGCGAATTCGAACTCGTGACCACTGACAAGGATGCTAGTCACTGCGCCATCGCGGCTAAAAAACGTATGTCTTTTGTTACTAGACTCTTGAGTATTTTAGTCAGGTCTTGGTCAGATATGACTAAGTTTCCATATGACAGTTGACTGTACTACCTGCTTTTGTAAAGCCTCATGTTGGACGGTGCTCACCAAACCCGACACGCCACATTGTGCCAACGGCTTCTGGCGGAGGAGCACCGTTGGGAGGGAACAAACCCCATCCTAGTTAGAGGAATTGCAACCTGAAGACTAAATGTCACGGCAGCGCGGATCATGCCCTAAGCCTTGTACGGCAACTGATCTAATATCAAATCTTCGACAGATGGGCAGTTAATGCAATGCTTTGCTGTTCCGAAAACTGTAGCAGCTTGTCTTGTTCCAGATATATTGGTGTTACCTTTCCCCTGAAGTAACTTGGCAGGTGTCTGCTTATGGTCGTGGCCAGATGAAGTGCAGATGACCACACTTTCATCTAGATTGCATGGTCAACGTGTGGTCTCTGCAATGCAGCCCATAAGAGTGTTATGTTTATTAACGTGCCCGACATATTTTACCTGGCTCGTTTTTATTTCTAAGTTTTTTTGTTTTTTTTGGTGATTGCGGGGGCCATTACAGTTGGGCATCTCCAACACCGGCCATGTTTACGTCTGTGTGTACTCTTTCCTGACTGGTTGAAGATTATGGTCACATACATTACAACGCGCCTGGTGTCTTAGGGATTTCAATAAATATAGGCTGACATAATGCAGGAGGTTTGTCTCCAGTATCATATATTGCATTCAGCAGCCTGACAAATATTTACTGATTTGAGAGGGAACCAGTGCCAGATCAATAGCATTGACCCCATCTCCTGCTCGGTTTGCAATTCTGGTATTTCAGTCACTGTTGATGCAGACAAGGTCGATGGTTTCAAGTAATCATACAAACCCTCCCATTTGTTTTTTAAACGAATTGTTTCCCATGATCTGCTGAACATTTTACTGAGAAACGTAGACACCTGTATAATAGGAATTCAAGGTATCAAGGGACATAAATAGAATTATGTGGTAATCAACAAGGGAGACAAGGATATTAATTTAATTTGGTATGTGCATGAAGGCTGTGTAATGAAAATAATTAGCCTGCAGATAGCATAATATGATTTCAAATTAAACCTACAACCCATAAGATGAATAGCTGCTAAAATACATGTAAGTTATAAACTGTCTTGGAATTCTAGAATGCGACCTCACATGGTAGATAATGTTTCAAAACAAGTGTAGTCTATGTATGAGATAATGTATCCTGCTTAAAATGCTTCTGGATATTTAAGATGAGTCTCTAATTTGACCATATTTTTCGCAGGCACGTGTACATGTGCCACAAAATAATATCGCATCTCTGCCCGCCCCCCCCCCCCCCCCCCCCCCTAAGCTTTTAGTATCCCCCCCACCCTACCCAATGCTGCACTTGGTCTGGTAAGGGACTGAGATAATCATCACACTTCACAACGCCTAACAGCAGACATGTTAACGGCTCAAGGAATCAGATGACACCGATGTCCACCTATGATACACAAGCGGATTTCGGATGTTCGCCTAAACGTTGCAGACATATGCCATTCCAGTCAGATTGTTAGCAATATAGGTCGTTCCGAACAAGAAAACAAAAATAATAATAATAAACTGTTAAACGAAATCAATCAATCCAATCATGTGCCATGCCGGAAAGCGTGGGCGGTCATGATTCGCCATTTCACTCGATCACCAGAGTCGTGGATCAGCTCAGTTTTCCTATCTCGTCCATGCCATGTGGCCAAGCCATCCAGGTATTTTCCTCTCGGAAAATATATATAACGTGTATAATAAATCACCAACTGTATGTTTTTAGTGATAAAGTGTGTGTAGTTTAAGCAACACCTTAGAACAGGGGTCTTCAAACTACGGCCCGCGGGCCGGATCCGGCCCGCGACGTCATTTCATCAGGCCCGTCGTCGGTACTCGAACTTGCTTGATATAACTATGAAACACGAGACGTTGTGATACAATTTAAATGTAAATATTATGTGTAGAATAATAGGAGATCTTCACACGTGCGGAGACCTCCTGGCTGCACTAGGTTGGTTATTTAGGTGGCCCTATTTATAAATTTTGCGAACCTTATTATGAGATATATTCTATTACCAAATGAAGCCGTCTGCCGCGATTCTTCAAGAGTATGGAGTAGCATATCCCTTCATACCCTGGTAAAAAATGTATAGGATGCTGGGATGTTGTGTTGGCGTGCCTATAACAGCCCAGTAAAGCCATGTTCCCGCCTCTTTGGCATTGGGAACAACTTAGGTCGAAGAGATGCTGATGTCTAATTTTCAGCAGAGAGTTTGAACTTAAACCCCTGAGCCACTACCAAGTAGATGGGCGAACATGCCCCAGGCACGGCCGAGCGTAGCCGCTGTGTTTCCAGACCGCAGTTGAGAGGGTAGACAGGCCCTGTGAAGATCCAGAAGATCCAAGAGGATCTTGATTGTGAATTGACGATTATCTGCTGTGGGGTGAGTTTTGAACGAACCTTCATAGTTTAAATAGGAATATAGGAATATAATAGCTATGTCTGTGCCTGAGAACGATAATGGAGGGATATATGCCTGGGAAGAGAGGAAGAGGAAGGCCAAAGAGAAGATGGGTGCAAGATGTGGCGGATGATCTCCAGATGGATGTATCTGAAGCGGGAAATCTTCCTTATGATCGAGAGGATTTCCGGAAGGTTGTTATGGGAGCGAGATTCTGCAAAGGACATGCTACTGAATGAATGATCTTTGTTCCATCTTGTTGTCTGATAATTGCTGGTGATGTTTATCAGACTACAGTTACAGTGTTGGATGATTACCCATGCTGTGATGGAAGATCACTGGTACTGTGTTGGATGACTGCCCCAGCTGTGATGGAATATCAATAGTACTGTTAAGGATGATCATGTGTATGTTTATTCAGGGGGATGCCTATTTTGTCATTGCATCTAATCATGAATTTTATATATTAGGGCATTAGCATTATTAATCAGATGTTGTTGTATCTTTATAATTACATTATTCTGATTCCGTGACCATTGACCTGAATTTCTTCTGATATCTCTAAATCTAAAACCAGGTGCGTAATATGCAGCGAAAGTGTTGCCGTTTTGAAAGAGTACAATCTTCAGCGTCACTACGAAACAAAACATCCATCAACATATTAAAAGTTGTCTGGAAAATTACGCTCTGGGAAATATGAGACCATTAAACGTGGTTTTAAAACGCAAAGAAATCTCTTCACGACAAAATTTGCTGAAAATGAATCTGTCACTCGTACAAGTTACAAAACAGTGCATAAGATGGCAGAAAGAAGAAAACCGTTTACTGATGGCAACGTCATAAAAGAGTGTGTGTGATCGAAGCAGCAAATGACTTGTGTCCCGAGAAAGACGATTTGTTTGGAACTATCAGCCTTTCGGCAAGTTCAGTTGTGCGGAGAACAGAAGACCTTGGAGAGAACATAGTGCTACAGATACGCGAGAAAGCTAGGAACTTGGAGTATTCTCTGGCGCTGGATGAGTCTATTGATCTCTCGAGAACGTCACAACTTCTCGTGTTCATTTGTGGTGTCAATTTGGACTTTCAGATAACGGAAGAGTTGGCGTCCGTTTGCAGCATGCATGGAATAACAGCTGGGAAAGTCATTTTCGTGGAAGTGCAAACAATTTTCCAAGACGATTACCTTCGGTGGAATCAGCTTCGATGTGTTACAGTTGATGAGGGGAAAAAAACATGACTGGAGTGCGGAAGGGTCTGTTGGGGCAGATCAGGACTCATTTGGAAGATTTGCAAATTCCGGGCGCTCTGTTCATACACTGCATCGTACTTCAGAAAGTACTTTGTGGGAAAGATTTAGATATTTCTTGTGTTATGAAACCAGTAGTTTCTGCTGTGAACTTCATTCGGGAACATGCGCTCATTCACTGTCAGTTCTAGGCTTTTCTTGAAGAAATTGACTCAGAATTCTGTGACTTGCCTTATCACATATCAGTCAGGAGGCTCAGCTGCGGTAAAGTTTTGCTTCGTTTTCACAAGCTCCGAAACGTAATAGATGTTTTCCTCACTGAAAACGATAAAGCTGATTCACAGCTGTCAGATCCTACATTGCTGTCAAAGTTGTCAATTTTGGTCGATATGAATTAACTGAACTTGAAACTTCAGGGAAAAAATTACCTCGTCTGTGATCTCTACAAAACCATCAAAGGATTTCGAAGAAAGCTGTCATTGTTGGAAGCACAACTGGAAGGGGAAAACCTTTCTCATTTTCACTGTTTCAAAGAGTTTGGAGAGATTTTCAGATCTTGACAGATTTGAGAGTGACATCCTTTTGTTCCAGAATCCGTTTGATTGTAACCTTAATGGTGTGCCAGTTGAATTACAGTTGGAGCTCATTGAGAAGGAAGTACCGCTGCTTACTTGATGTTGAGTTTCCGAAACTTAAGAAATTTGCCGCTGGTATGACATCATTGTTTGGAACAACATATGTCTGTGAGCTAACATTTTCAAAAAGGAAGTCTGTGAAGTCACCACATCGAATGAGATTGACTGATGAACATTTGAAAGCAATTCTCTTGATTGGATGCAGCAATTCCAAACCAAACATTGATGGTATTTTGAAAGCCACACGTCAGTTTCACAAAACTCACTATCCTCTTTTGCTGCTTAGTTTGTGAGATTCGGGTATGTGCACAATATGTCTGATGTAACTATCTTTTTGCTAACGTCGCCTTCTTTGATAACTTTGTTTAGTAAATAAATATAAATATGATGGTTGTGTTTGTTTGTTTGTTTGTTTGTTTGTTTGTTTGTTTGTTTGTTTGTTCATGTGCATTGCACGCCCTTTCCATGATTAAATTAGTGTTTCGTCTTTTTTTCCCAGAGCTTTCGTTCTAGCTTGAAATTATTGTTAAAGTTTGTTGTATATCCTTTACAGGACGTTTACAGTCAACACCAGCATTGTTTGCTTTTGTTGATGTCTTGGCAAGTTTACGTTCAGTAGTTTACCATTGCTTTTCGAAAGACCGGCACCCATAACATAGCGTAAAAACAAGCGCAACGTTGTCTGCTGCCAAATCGCTCGCAGCTGTAATTCGAACTTGGGTATACGGGATTACGAACCGCGTCCGTAAGATCTCTGCCACGGAGATCGGCGCAAGTATTGTACAGAATGAGTAGGCGCAAGTATTGTACAGAATGAGTATCCGGCCCGCGCTCGTCATTCTGTCAGTTATCCGGCCCGCGCTCATCATTTTGTCAGTTATTCGGCCCGCCGTGAATAAAGTTTGGTGACCCCTGCCCTAGTTCATACTTGCCCACTATGCATCCGTCCTGTTGATTTCCAACTTTGGCATTCAAGTCACTCATTATGATAGTTACTTCAGAATTCTTGCATTTCTTGAAGGCTTTCTCTAAATCACTATAAAATTCATCGATGCTGTCATCACTACTGTCTGCTATTGGTGCATGAACTTGTATGACGTTGACATTAAAAGGTCTTCCACTCAACTTCACCAGTAACACTCTGTCTGATACAGTCCAATATCCTTTGATCGTTTTTGCTCTCTCTGTATCCATTATAATTGCTACTCCTCGCTGTTGTTTCTCTCCATCAGAATAGATTATTCTATATTCCTCAGATGTCATAATGCCCATTCCTGTCCATCTGGTCTCACGCACACCTAACAAGTTGATATTTAATCTTCTCATTTCATTCTTAATGTTATCAAATTTCCCATCCCCACTCTTACATTCCAAGTTCCTACTTTCAATGTTGATATTCTTTTGCACTCAGTCGTCTGAAGACGGTCTTTAGTCTCCTGGTGCACATTACTACCCCTACCGGGCGAGGCTGCTCCCATGGAGCACCCATTTTCGCCGTTTCTATGATTATCGATAAGACTTCAGTACATGATATTCTTGGCATCTGTAAAGAAGGTAGTTTGCCATTGCTTTCCTTCCTAGCAGTGACCATACTGGTCGATGACCGTAGCCAATGTCTCCCAAAAAAGAGATCATCTGCCTTCCGTCGTGAAGCTGTGGAGACCATAACCTACAACTATCTGTCGGCTGCTCTTCAACTTCATCCACCACCTGCACCCATGGCTTCACGTAACCCTGATCGGGAGGCTAAACGGGTACTCCACCTTGCCCAAGGGTGTCCCATAGGCTAGTGGAGGGAAGGAGGCACCCATCAAGGCATTACTATGATGTTATTATGATATTTTAAATATTTTCTAAGCAAACGTAATAGCACCAGCATTTGAGAGAGAGAGAGAGAGAGAGAGAGAGAGAGAGAGAGGGAGAGAGCGAGAGAGAGAGAGACAGACAGACAGAGAGAGAGAGAGAGACAGAGAGACAGAGAGACAGAGAGAGAGAGAGAGAGAGAGACAGAGAGAGAGAGAGAGAGAGAGAGAGAGAGAGAGAGAGAGAGAGAGAGAGAGAGAGAGAGAGAGAGAGAGAGAGAGAGAGAGCTATTTGTTCAAATTGAATTAAATTTACAAACATAAATGACATTTCCTCTAAACGTATTTATCAACATAAACCCTATAGACTTCCAAGGTCTCTCGCCTTTTTGTAAGTAAATTTTCTTTAAATTTGTGAGTGGCCTTAAGAGGCCAGTAAAAAAATGTTGCTTCCCCACAGAGGGGTAATAAACCCACTTGCATCTGATAACTATCATTAAAAGTACAGTTTCAAAAATTAAACATAAACGACAAATTGAAAAAGTTAATTATAAAATGTAAGTAAAAAATGATTAAACAAACGTTGTATAAAGATTTTAATAGATTTCTTATCACTTTTTTAAAATTTGACTGTGGTATTAACTGATTTATTTATCAAATATGAATACCAGATTTTGATGTGAGTTAGAGGTATTGTAGCTAGGTATACCATTTTCTTTTTCAACTTCTAGTAACCTCCCTTATAACAATATTAGATGATTATGTCCCCCTACAAAGCGCAGACTACTACTGCAACCATAGATTAAATTAATATTAGGCAATTTACATATAAACTTAAAGAAAGTCAAATATACAAATAGAAACGCAAAATTTGATCTACAGGCACTGAAGAGTGAGGAGATAAAAGATAAATTCAACGTAGAGGTAAAGAACAGATTCGATGCGTTGTCCGATATTCTTCTTCTTCTTCAGCTTTCCGAGCCATTGAGGTTCTTTGCTGCAAATACAATCCGTCTCCATTCGTCTCTCTGGTGGACCTTCTCTTGCCAGTCGTTGATTCCAAGTGCTTGTAGGTCTGTATATATATTATCTCTCCACCGTCTTCTTGGTCTACCTCGGGGTCTACGGTCATTTATTTCCTGAGTGTAAGCGAGTTTTGTTTCCCTATTATCTTCCATTCTTTCTATATGCCCCAGCCATTGTAGTCTATTAGCCTTCATGATAACAGTGATTAGCGGGGACTTAAACAGAAGAAGTAACAAAGACATTTATGATCTGTTTAAGTCCGATATGGCAATGCAATATTATTTCAAGACGTCAGTGACCAATTGAAAATATAAAAGAAATCAGTCAAGAAGCTGCACTAACAACAATGATAATCCCAAAAATAAAGATAATAGGGCGCAAGAAATGGATGATGGAAGACATCATAAAACTCATGGAAATAAGAAGAAATAACAAACATAACAAGGAAATATACGAAGAGATTTACAGGAAAATTAGGAAGCTACTGATATGCAAAGAGGCAAAAGAATCATGGCTTGAAGAAAATTGCAAGGAAATTGAAAACCAACACAACACCCAGAATACCAAATTAATGCACACAAGAATTAATGACATCACTAACAAAAGAACACACACATAAAAAGATTGCCTTAAACCAAAGATGGCAAAATCATAATAGAAAAAGATCAGATTTTACATGCGTGGTCAGATTATGTGAAAGACCTTTATGATAATACAAGGCAAGAACAATATGATCATCAGAATAATAATGAAGGACCATCAATTTTGTTTGTCGGGGTGTTTTTCTTTTAAATATCTAGCCGGTTTCCCTGGCGAAGGTGTTAACGATTTTCTCCGTAATCCCGTATATCCACGCGTGGGGAAACAGCTGCGCGAGATTCGGTAGGCAATCGGGTCGCGTTGGTTACTTACAGGGGTATCTGAGATTGTCGCTCAGTAAGCAATGCAAAATACTGTGCGTAATCTTGCAAAGACATCAACAACAGCGGTAAAATGCTGTTGGTGACAGCGATGTAAATAGGATATGCGAAAAAAAAAAAACAATTCCGCAGAATGCTTGAACATAAGTGTAGTGATCAATCATGTTATTATGATATTTGAAATTATTCTCTAAACAAACGTAATTGCACCAGCATTTAGCAGAGAAAGAAATAAAGAGAGAGAGAGAGAGAAAGAGAGAGAGAGAGAGAGAGAGAGAGAGAGAGGGGGGGGAGAGAGAGAGAGAGAGGGGGGGGGGACTATTTGTAATATTTGTCTACATAAGCCCCATATGCTTGCACGGCCTTTCGCCAGTGCGAAAATAAGTTCATGCAGGCCTTGATTGTGCCAGACCAGGTTTTGTCCTACTCACTTCGCCTAGTAATCGTCATCTCTCTCATTCCTATCACATAGACCAGGGGTCACCAAACTACGGCCCGCGGGCCGGATCCGACCCACGACGTCATTTCATCCGGCCCGCCGTCGGTCCTCGAACTTGCTTGATATAACTATGAAACACGAGACGTTGTGATACAATTTAAATGTAAATATTATGTGTAAAATAATAGGAGATCTTCACACATGCGGAGACCTCCTGGCTGCACTAGGTTGTTTATTTAGGTGGCCCTATTTATAAATTTTACGAACCTTATTATGAGATATATTCTATTACCAAATTAAGCCGTCTGCCGCGACTCTACAAGAGTATGGAGTAGCATATCCCTTGATACCCTGGTAAAAAATGTATAGGATGCTGGGATGTTGTGTTGGCGTGCCTATAACAGCCCAGTAAAGCCATGTTCCCGCCACTTTGGCCTTGGGAACAACTTAGGCCGAAGAGATGTTGATGTCTAATTTTCAGCAGAGGGTTTGAACTTAAACCCCTGAGCCACTACCAAGTAGATGGGCGAACATGCCCCAGGCACGGCCGAGCGTAGCCGCTGTGTTTCCAGACCGCAGTTGAGAGGGTAGACAGGCCCTGTGAAGATCCAGAAGATCCAAGAGGATCTTGTTTGTGGATTGACGATTATCTGCTGTGGAGTGAGTTTTGAACGAACCTTCATAGTTTAAATAGGAATATAGGAATATAATAGCTATGTCTGTGCCTGAGAACAATAATTGAGGGATATATGCCTGGGAAGAGAGGAAGAGGAAGGCCAAAGAGAAGATGGGTGCAGGATGTGGCTGATGATCTCCAGATGGATGTATCTGAAGTGGGAAATCTTGCTTATGATCGAGAGGTTTTCCGGAAGGTTGTTATGGGAGCGAGGTTCTGCAAAGGACATGCTACTGAATGAATGACCTTTGTTCCATCTTGTTGTCTGATAATTGCTGGTGTTGTGTATCAGACTACAGTTACAGTGTTGGATGATTATCCATGCTGTGAATGAAGACCACTGGTACTGTGTTGGATGACTGCCCAAGCTGTGATGGAATATCAATGGTACTGTGAAGGATGATCATGTGTATGTTTATTCATGGGGATGCCTATTTTGTCATTGCATCTAATCATGAATTTTATATATTAGGGCATTGGCATTATTAATCAGATGTTGTTGTATCTTTACAATTACATTATTCTGATTCCCTGTACACTGATCTGAATTTCTTCTGATATCTCTAAATCGTTGTTTTTTCTTGTTAGCCGTAGAGATAGAATGAGATTCTCTTTGTCTTCTTATTCCTCTCTTCTTCTACGGACCATGAGCAGTCGGCGTTGCGCTATTATCTCTATCATCTCTGTGCGGTTACACAAAGGTACCTATAAACTGTATATGTACCTTTGATGAGCTGTAGCTTCACCAGTGACCCCTAGTCCTCTGCTTTTCTTGTGTTTCAATAGGATTTTAATTATGTTTCTAATGTAATGTCTTTTTCATTTTCAGATCCCGTATACTTCACCCTTAATTATGGCTAGTAGGAAAAGAAAAGTGGACACCGAGTGAGGAGTAAAGTACTTCTTTGTGGAAACAAAGGACCAGAAAACCAGGTGCGTAATATGCAGCGAAAGTGTTGCCGTTTTGAAAGAGTACAATCTTCAGCGTCACTACGAAACAAAACATCCATCAACATATTAAAAATTGTCTGGAAAATTACGCTCTGGGAAATATGAGACCATTAAACGTGGTTTTGAAACGCAAAGAAATCTCTTCACGAGAAAATTTGCTGAAAATGAATCTGTCACTCGTACAAGTTACAAAACAGTGCATAAGATGGCAGAACGAGGAAAACCATTTACTGATGGCAACGTCATTAAAGAGTGTATGTGATCGAAGCAGCAAATGACTTGTGTCCTGAGAAAGCCGATTTGTTTGGAACAATCTGCCTTTCGGCAAGTTCAGTTGTGCGGAGAACAGAAGAACTTGGAGAGAACATAGTGCTACAGATACGCGAGAAAGCTAGGAACTTGTTGTAGTATTCTCTGGCACTGGATGAGTCTATTGATCTCTCGAGTACGTCACAACTTCTCGTGTTCATTTGTGGTGTCAATTTGGACTTTCAGATAACGGAAGAGTTTGCGTCCGTTTGCAGCATGCATGGAATAACAGCTGGGAAAGTTATTTTCGTGGAAGTGCAAACAATTTTCCAAGACTATAACCTTCGGTGGAATGAGCTTCGAGGTGTTACAGTTGATGAGGGGAAAAAAACATGACTGGAGTGAGGAAGGGTCTGTTGGGGCAGATCAGGACTCATTTGGAAGATTTGCAAATTCTAGGCGCTCTGTTCATACACTGCATCGTACATCAGCAAGTACTCTGTGGGAAAGATTTAGATATTTCTTGTGTACTGAAACCAGTAGTTTCTGCTGTGAACTTCATTCGGGAACATGCACTCATTCACCGTCAGTTCTAGGCTTTTCTTGAAGAAATTGATTCTGAATTCTGTTACTTGCCTTATCACATATCAGTCAGGTGGCTCAGCTGAGGTAAAGTCCTGCTTGGTTTTTACAAGCTCCGAAACGAAATAGATATTTTCCTCATTGAAAAAAATAAAGCTGATTCAAAGCTGTCAGATCCTACCTGGCTGTCAAGGTTGTAAATTTTGGTCTATATGAATGAACTGAACTTTAAACTTCAGAGAAAGGATTACCTCGTCTGTGATCTCTACAGAACCATCAAAGGATTTCGAAGAAAGCTGTCATTGTTGGAAGCACAACTGGAATGAAAAAACCTTTCTCATTTTCACTGTTTCAAAGAGTTTGGAGAAATTTTCAGATCTTGACAGATTTGAGAGTGACATCCTTCTGTTCCAGAATCCGTTTGATTGCAACCTTAATTGTGTACCAGTTGAATTACATTTGGAGCTCATTGAAAAGGAAGTACCGCTGCTTACCTTATGTTGAGTTTCCGAAACTTAAGAAATTTGCCGCTGGTATGACATCATTGTTTGGAACAACATATGTCTGTGAGCTAACATTTTCAAAAAGGAAGTCTGTGAAGTCACCACATCGAATGAGATTGACTGATGAACATTTGAAAGCAAATCTCTTGATTGGATGCAGCAATTCCAAACCAAACATTGATGGTATTTTGAAAGCCACACGTCAGTTTTCACAAAACTCACTATCCTCTTTTGCTGCTTAGTTTGTGAGATTCGGATATGTGCAAAATAGGTCCGATGTATATATATATATATCTTTTTGCTAACGTCAACTTCTTTGATAATTTTGTTTAGTAAATAAATATAAATTTGTTGGTTGTGTTTATTTGTTTGTTTGTGTGCATTACACACCCTTTCCATGATTAACTTAGTTTTTTTTTTTCCCCAGAGCTTTCAGTGTAGCTTAAATTTATTATTAAAGTTAGTTGCATATCCTTTACAGGACGTTTTCAGTCAACACCAGCATTGTTTGCTGTTGTTGATGTCTTGGCAAGTTTATGTTCAGTAGTTTACCATTGCTTTTCGAACGACCGGCACCCATAACATAGCGTAAAAACCAGCGCAACGTTGTCTGCTGCCAAATCGCTCGCAGCTGTATTTTGAACGTGGGTATACGGAATTACGAACCGCGTCCGTAATGCCTTCGCCACGGAGCCCGGCGCAAGTATTGTACAGAATAAGTATCCGTCCCGCGCTCTTCATTTTGTCAGTTATCCGGCCCGCCGTGAAAAAAGTTTGGTGACCCCTGCCCTAGAAGATTATGGGCAGGAAGAGTATAACACAGGGGCCTGTACTAATAATTGTGATGACCGAGATAATCCCGACGGTGTTACCAGGGAAATCCCACGTGACAAATTAAGAAGGAGAGTAAGATTTTGAACGTGGAATTTGAGACGTCTGTATTAGGGAAAGCTTAAGATAATCTTATATATAAAAGATAATCTCCGTCTGTATGTATGTCTGTCTGTATGTAAGTCCTTTATGCGTTCGCGAACGGTTCATCCGATTGAGATGAAATTTTCTACACGTCTTCCTCTCATTCCCGCTCTGCCAACTGTCATAGTTTTTTTTTAGTGTACCAACAGTTATTTACATAATATTACTTAAGATTAATTTACATTATGATGTATATATAGTGAGGGGACATAACTTCTAATAGAATTGCTATATATGTAAAATTGTTGCATATTTCTCAAATAGGTGTACCTTTTCGCTGCAGTTATCTACAGGCAAATGCGTTATAATCCTCCTCCTCTTCCTCTCCCCTCCTCTCTCCCCTCCTCTCTCCTCCTCCTCCTACCCCTCCTCCTACACCTCTTCCTCATCCTCCTCCATCCTCCTCATCCCTCTTCCTCCTCCTCCTCCTCCTCCTTCCTCTTCTAATATGATCTGAGACAGACGATCCACTTGTCTTATAAGCTAAATTTTTCTTGTCTTCGTCTCTGGCGCCCACTAAATAAGCATGTTTTTCGATGGACACAATCCATTTTTTAAAATATTTTGCTTGCCCACTAAACTTATCAATGTCAACAGCTATGCTTTGCTGTTTCAGAACTGTGTCTAACTTGGATATGGCTCTACCTACACCACCAAGCACCTGTCCTAAGGAAAGGTCCTGGGGTTCCATTATAAATCTGAAATACAGAATATACCAGTTCAACACAATATATTACAATAATATAAGCAACACAATATTATTATTCTAAACTAAGCAAGTTCTATAATTTTTCACGATATTAAACTATTAGACTTGTATTTCCTTCAGTTACCAATGTTGTCGATATTGTTATTCTAAACTAACCAAGTTTTATAATCTTCTACTAAGTAAAACTATTAGACTTATACTTGCTGCTTTAGTTAGCAATGTTGACTGCTCAAGCACTTCCCAGCTGAACAAACTGACCAGATGCCTGTCCTAAGTTCATTCTTGACACTGGGAGAAAATGACATTAAGGCTCACGAACTACAGCGTCCAGGAGATGACCCAATCGACACAGTAAGGAATTACTTGACTGTCACCTCTTGGTAGGCCCTTGATAGAAATCAACTTCGTAGAGTGCTCTCGTTCAGCTTGATAATGGATCGCAGAGCCAACGATCAACTTGCTAATATGGGCTTCAGCTTTGATTATATTAAGCCGATGAAATGAGAATGCGAACGGCGATCTAATTAAGCAGCCTCTTGACACAGTTGAACAGGGCAAGATCAGAAACTCACAAACAGCCACCCATGGATGGGCTTTTGGCTGTTGCAAGTCTTACATTCAAGGTTGTATCAACAAAAACAGCCATCTTCCAAGCGTGTTCAACAAATGTCCCAAAACGTGCCGTGATCAATACTTCGGTTAGTCACCGCAACAATGAAGTTGTTTGACGATCGTTTCAAAATGTGCCGTGGTTAATACTTCGGTCAATCAAGATAATCGCATCCTGGTCAAACGGCAACATTTCTACTCCTATAACAGTGCTGATGTTATAGAGCAGAGACAAAGTCCTCGCTGTATTTCATATATTTATTCAATCGAATACATCGTAGAACATAAAACAGCATACAATGACTTTCTGGACAGATGTTATTACAATAGGTGTTGCTGATCCAAAATACAGATGGTAACTAACTATTTCTAGCCCATCGCGTCACAGCTTGAGCGTTACCAGGTTACATCCCAACGGGATGCTCAGCCGTGCCTTGTATACTAGTCTTTTCCCCTTTGCACACCACCCATTAAACCCCCTAACAGAGATGATGCTCTGTTATAGTAACCTTAAATTTTTAGACACAAGACGAAGAAGGATGTTTCTATTGCATTGAAGCACGCTTTGATTCGGGCTGGTAGTGATGCATCCATGTTTCGTCCCCAGTAACAGTCTTGTTCAGCATGCCTTCTCCTTCACCTTCGTATCGAGAACGATGGTGCATGGACAGGTCAAATTTGTTCACTTTGTGTTTCTCCTGTCTGGGTACCCACTTTGAGCACACTTTCTTAAATTGCAATCGATCATGCATTTGCTGTATGCTGAACCATGTGAGCACCCTATTGCAGACATTGCAATATATCGTTACTCGCCTGTCACCTCTAATCATCTCCTCCACCCGCTGCCCTGATGCGTCTGTTGCAATCTCAATAGGACGACCAGATCGGATTTTATCAACAATTTTAGAGCGTCTTGAAAAAACTGTTCTACCCAGCTATGCACCGCTTTACAGGAGACCATGCGTCAGCATAAACATGCAGCATTTCCCTATGAATGTCCTTTGCAGGCAGTCGTTTTGCCCACACACAAAAATAAAATAAAAACGCACAACAGCACGTTGATCTTTGGTTGTACACTCAGTAAGTACAGTCTCCATTTTGTTTATGCTCTGCGCATGTACATGAGATACCTAGCGCCACCTGACGACCGGGAATATAAAGATCGATGTTGCTGTCACATAATGCCACCTGTAGAAAACATCAACTACATTTACCTGCCATCCCACAGAACTGTGTGACTTTTTTATTGACTCGTCCTCGTGTGTGTGTGTGTGTGTGTGTGTGTGTGTGTGTTTGTGTGTGTGTGTTTGTGTGTGTGTGTGTGTGTGTATGTGTGTGTGCAGACAGAATAATATAGAAGTGAGCCTGAACCACAACAGCCCAGGACCACCGAACATAATGTACAAACGAGCCACAGACAATTCACTTAACGTAAGCGAAACCGGTCCTAGGAACGTTTTTGGTCGCGTCAGCTGGATAGCCTGCACTTCCGGTTCTGGGAAGGTTGAGGTTGATTGGCCCAAGATTTACTGACAATGTGACGACAGCTCTTCCTTGTTATTATGCTTCGCTGTGTCGACGTTAATCGTTGATGTTGGTATCGTCTGCTTTTACATTCGCTCCATGGTTGGAGTAGTTCTTGTATTGTTAATTTACGGAACCAGTTATAAATGAAGGGTGCAACATTCACACGAATAAAGTCTGCAGCTGTAGACTCAGATCTTTATGCAGATGACTGCCATCATGTAGACAGTTGTAGTAATTCACTCTTACTGGACGACGGATATAGACAGCACGAACGTGATCAAGGCAAGGGTCAGCCGACGTTTATTGATTTTGCAACATGTTTGAAGACTTGTTCAAGGTTGACGTAATGGTGTTCACACTTTTTGCTTTGAATCTTTCACAACTTTATTTTACGTGTCACTAAGTGTCGATGTGCTGATAAGTGTCAATCAGTGCCGATATTTATATAATGAGGTAGACTCGTGAGTGCCAGCTGGTATTCGACATGTTTGGCTATTAATGTTCACAATATGAATCATTGTGTTTCATAGTGACGTAGCCATCATGAGTTCCAATTTACATTTACTAGACTTGAGTGCCAATATGCTCAATGAGTCTTTGGTTCTAGTGTGTAGTACTGCCTCAAGTTGATTAGTTGTCCTAAGTGCCGATGTATGTTACAGCTGACTTATGGACTCGCCGAATTCTATGCGTTTCCAAGGTTCATGAGCCTTCCATGAATGCCATGCTGTTGTTGGCAGAATTTAAATGTTGGCACGTTAATTTAGAACAACAGCAGACACACTTGTAACTCTGGTTGATCGCTGCTGAGACAACGACTTATCAACACACTCGTTTCAGTGCACAGATTAGAGTTTATTGGTTACTCATTGTCAATCAAATCCCTTCACCAACCATGTCTGATCCCCGGAGTCCCTACTATCTTTTGGCACCTGGCGTCATAGTATTAGTTGTCATCTTAATGCTGTCACCGCTAGAATGTCAGAGAGTCAAATTGGAAAACGTGTACTCCTTACTCTTGATTCCTGTACGAACACACTAACTACACACTGGGTTGGCCACCCGTGAATATTGGTTATGAGTGTCTACTCTTCGCTTCACACCGCCTTCAATGGCTGTAGATTCTACTGGCGTTCATGTCAGACTGTTCCTAATTCACTTGCTGGTTCAGACTCTTTACTTAATATATAATAGTTCTTCTTACACAGCCAATTCTGTCGCTGATATAGACGTCTTCACACAGCTTAGTCTGTCGATGTTAACTCAGTTAGCTGCCCCTGCCGAAGTGTCTTAGAAACCTATTAGATACACTGTTTCACCTCCTGACACGCGACCACTCATTGACAGTCCCGTGTTAGCTGACCGTTGCTCGTCTCAGCACCCGTGTTCAACTTTCAGTGAGCTGTTCTCGAATACTGTTTCTCATCACTGGTGGTTTAACTCTCTTTGGTCCTGTGACTCTAGCTCATCACCGTTGCTTCCTCCATTAACTCTACTCAGGCTACTTTTAGGTCGCGGTATGCATCTTCTTAAGTGTTGTTTAAACAGTGTGTTGGCTATCGTTACCTCATTTTGTATGCAAAATGTAATTAATATGTCACCTGCATCAAATCTTTTTCCCAATCAACAATTTCCGAAAAAGTGTCGCTAATTTCAGTTCTTGTTGTACCTAATTGTGTATAAAATATCCCATTATTATTGTTATGTCAGTATGCCCAGTCTTATGTAATGTGTCTTGCAGTGTTCTGTAAAAAAAATCTTCAATTTCGTTCTCCTCTGCTATTTAAGTAGGTGCATGTATATGGGAGTTGTGATTTTGGACGACCTTTTAGCCTGATAGTGAGGATTCTTTTCCTAACCTGGTTATATCGAATTACAATTGTTTGTAGTTGATTTACTTAAACTAAAAAGTAACTAAATCTACATACAGCTAAAAGATGCTGATGTTGACAGCGATGTCCTGTAAAGGATATGCAAGAAAAAAAAACAACAACAACAACAAAAAGTAACTCGGCTCTGGCCTCGGGTGTCTCTACCAGAATATGTGAAACGACTTCCATTTTCAGTTGTAAAATATCCCTTTCCTCTCCAGCGATGTTCACTATTTCCTTGTATTTTAATATGTAACCTCTCAATTTCATCGCATACTATCTTAAGCTTTCCCTGATACAGACGCCTCATTTTCCACGTTCAAAATCTCACTCTCCTTGTTCATTTGTCACATGAGATTTCCCTGGTAACACCGTCGGGATTATCTCGGTCATCACAATTATTAGTACAGGCCCCTGTGTTATACCCTTCCCCAGTGTTATCTGATCAGCCTGGCCTGGTTGTCGCATAACCAGATTTATTTCTTATTATGTTTTCTTTCATGTTGTTACTGTTTCTTGACATGTTTTCCAGAAGGTAGTTTGCCATTGCTTTCCTTCTGGGCAGTGACTGTACTAGTCTGTGGTCATAGCCATTGTCTCAACTGATGAGATCATCTGCCTATCGTAGCAGAGTGCAGACCACAACCAAAAACAATCTGTCGGCTGCTCTCACACTCCATCCATCACCTGCTTCCATGGCTTCACGTCACCCTGTTGTTGGGGATGGAAGTGGGGTGGGGCTAATCGGGTACTCCACCTTGCCCAATGATGTCCCGTGGACTAACGGGGAAACGAGGCGTGTTACATCTCCTGTGATAGGGGATACGCCTACTCCGCTAAACAACATGATGTCTTAGGGATTGCAATAAATATAGACTGACATAATTCAGGGGGTATATTTCCAGTATAATATATTGTATTCAGCAGTCTGGTGATATATCCCATCTGGATACTGCAGTCAGTTGAGGGGAAACCAGTGCCATGTCAATTATACTGTCACCTTCTCCTACTGAGCTTGCATTTCTGGTAACACAGTCAATGTTAATGCAGACAAGGTTGATGATTAAAAGTCCCTACTAAAGCCTCTCCCATTTGTTTGTTTTGAATACTTGGTCATCTTCGTCTGCGTTCATCCGGAGTGTATTTTTTTTCTTCAGATGTAATTGCGGTGTGTAGTTATGCACCCTTGGGCGTTGACCCTTAGGCCAACACAGGCTAGCATTCCTGGGGGACTCTCACTTTTATGGTGCTGTCCACATCCAAGCTGATCAAGTTAGAACAATCGAATACTTCACGGTCAGCCCTCAGTGGAAGGCAGGGACAGACCATGGGCATTATCCGCCATCCAAGGGAGACTTCCATAGTTGCAGAGCCGACACATTGCACTCTGGTGCTGGGCTCACCGAGAGAATTGCCACGTCCTGCTCATGGTTGCTTTAATTCCTCACGTCAGTATATTTGGCATTTCGTGCGATACGTGCCGTTCCCCACACAAACGAGGCCGGTCTACAGACAGTATCCACTCAGCGAGCTTTCAATTCGGACATGTGTTTTTCGTTGTGCCCAGAAGACATATATAGTCAGAGTTGTTAAGGGCACGGCGGACATTGATTGTTTGATTGATTGATTGATTGATTGATCTTTATTTTAGAATGGTTACAATTTGGGCACGCAGGCCCTTCTTATATTCGGCCCTTGCAGTTACTCATCTTTCGGTCACCAATAGTGCATGATGCATTTACATAGGGAAAAAAGTGTCAAATGAATGCTGTAAAAATAAACAATGCATATCCCCACCCATAGACTCATCCCCCACCCACCACAAATCCATCACACACACACACATCACTCACCCACACACACCCCCAATCACGCACACACCCCCGGCATTCATATATAAACCCACCCACCGACCCATCCCCACCCACACATTCCCCACATACACACATATCCTCTACCATACACATACATTCCCCACCCCGCAATACTCGCCCACCAACACATCCTCCACCCACCTACCAACACACCCCAACCACTCAGCCAAAAACGCATTTCCCACCCACACAAACATCCCCTGCCAACTCACACATCATGCACACACACACACACACACCCACTCACACTTCCCTCACAACACAATCTCCCTACCCACACACACATCCCGCACCCACCCCTACACACACCCCCAACCCACACACATCCCCCACCCACACAATCTCATCACCAACACACACGCCACACCCATACACACTCACCCAACAACACATCCTCAAAACATCCTCCACTCATCCACCTACACACTCCCAATCAGACAATCTCCCCCATTCACTCATCCATCAACTACATATCCGCCACCCACACACACACATATCCCCACCAATCCACACATACGCCACCCATACACACCCCCACTGACACACATATCCCCCATCCATACACACATCCCCACCCACGTACATATCCTTCAACCACTCATACCCACACATCCTGCACCTACTCATAAATACTTACCTCCTTAACTTACCAACCCACACTCACACACCGCAGCCACCCAGCCAAACACGCATAAAAAATCCTCACACATACCTCACACATCCGCACATCCCACACCCAATCACACATCCCTCACCAACACAAACACACATCTCCCCACACATCTCCCACCCACCCACACATCCCCCACATACAAATACACCCACCACCCATACATACATCCTCCACTCACATATATCATTCACCCACAGACACAACACCCACATAGATATGTCCCCCACCCGCACACAAATCCCCACACTCATCACACACCCATCCCCAACCCCCACACATCCCTCACCTACCCACCACACACACTCACACACATTCCCAACCCACAGAACCCCTACCCACCATCATCCACACACATCCAACCATCCACACCACACACAAATCCCACATCCTAACACATATCTCTCACCCACCACACATCTCTTCACCCATCCACACACATCCCAACACACAACCTCTCCACATATACATCCTCCACACACATATATCCCACACACACATCCCCCACACACACATTCACACACACACATCCTTACATCTAGACACATACATGATGCTTCACATAATCACTGAAACTAGTATGAACAAACTCCCACATTTTAAACACACACGCAGTGACGATTGTCGTGTGAATTCTCGCAACATTGTAAAAATGTGAACAAAAAATGTAAGTATACATTTTGTAACGTAAAATTTAGTGATGCAATTCATCTCTCACTCTCTCTCTCTCTCTTTCTCTCTCTCTCTCTCTCTCTCTCTCTCTCTCTCTCTCTCTCTTTCTTTCTCTCTCTCACTCACTCTCTCTTTTGTTTTATTACACACACACACACACACACACACACACACACACACACACACACTCCCTCACTCACACTCACTAACTCTCTAACTCACTCTACAATAATGTGCATGTGTTCATATTATACATGATAAAATCAAGTGACATACAAAGTGATACCTCGTAAAAAGAAAGATGAGAATGCATAAACAAAACTAGCTAGTCAGAGCTGTTCCGGTCACAAGGGCATTCGGAAAACTAGCTAGTCAGAGCTGTTCCGGTCACAAGGGCATTCGGAAAACTAGCTAGTCAGAGCTGTTCCGGTCACAAGGACATTCTGAAAACTAGCTAGTCAGAGATGTTCCGGTCACAAGGGCATTCGGAAAACTAGCTAGTCAGAGCTGTTCCGGTCACAAGGGCATTCGGAAAACTAGCTAGTCAGAGCTGTTCCGGTCACAAGGGCATTCGAAAAACTAGCTAGTCAGAGCTGTTCCGGTCACAAGGGCATTCGGAAAACTAGCTAGTCAGAGCTGTTCCGGTCACAGGGGCATTCGGAAAACTAGCTAGTCAGATCTTTTCCGGTCACAAGGACATTAGGAAAACTAGATAGTCAGAGCTGTTCCGGTCACAAGGACATTAGGAAAACTAGCTAGTCAGAGCTGTTCCGGTCACAAAGACATTCGGAAAACTAGCTAGTCAGAGCTGTTCCGGTCACAAGGACACAAGGTCACAATCTGTCGGAAAACTAGATAGTCAGAGCTGTTCCGGTCACAAGGACATTAGGAAAACTAGCTAGACAGAGCTGTTCCGGTCACAAAGACATTCGAAAAACCAGATAGTCAGAGCTGTTCCGGTCACAAGGACATTCGGAAAACTAGCTAGTCAGAGCTGTTCCGATCACAAAGACATTCGAAAAACTATATAATCAGAGCTGTTCCGGTCAAAAGGACACAAGGTCACAAGCTGTCAGAAAACTAGATAGTCAGATCTGTTCCGGTCACAAGGACATTGGGAAAACTAGCTAGTCAGAGCTGTTCCGGTCACAAAGACATTCGGAAAACTAGATAGTCAGAGCTGTTCCGGGCATGAGGGACATTTCTCTCGGAGGTTTTTACTTTTGTGCCAGGTTTAATGTGCCACCCTTAGGCCTGCACATCCGACTTCGGCGGGCTGTTTTGATCAGGTTAATCGTCCTGGAGGTTTTGAGGGACATTTTGTTGTGGTGTCACCCACATCTCAGCTGGTAAAGATAGAACGGTCAAAGACATCACGGTAAACCCTCACGGAAAGGCAGGGTCAGACGATGGGCATTTCCCGCTATCCAAGGAGGTTTCCATAATTGCAGAGCCGGCACATAGTGCTCTGAGACTGGGCTCACCCTAGGAATCACCACATCCTGCTCATGGCTGCTTTAATTCCTCACTTCCATGTATTGGACATTTCGTTTTGCCACTGGTCGCTCCTCATACAAATCAGTGACGGTCAGTCTGTGGACGACATCCACTCATCAAACTTTCGCTTCGGCCTTCCACGTCATGGATTCACTAGACAAGCGTTCCATTTCGTGTTTTTAAACGTTTTCCCACCTTTGACAACGCTCACTCTGTGGGTATAAATACAGACTTTCATCGTAACCACTTCGTGTGACTGGACCCATTTGCCATCTTGAGTACCGCTCACGAGGTAGGCTACATGTGCTGAATGCTCAGCACCTTACCTCCATGCATCAGAGAGCGAGTAACGGTCAGGCCCTCTCATCCAGGGATTCTTCATATCATCCAGGGATTCTTCATATCCACCAGCTTAGAGTCTTCGAACAAGTTTCTGAACTGAGCATGTAGTTTGCACAGCATCTCACCTCCATTTTGCAGTAGGTGAATATCGGCCGGGCTCTCACATCCGAGGATTTGTGGCTTAGAGGCGTTCAGCCATATCCCTCAGCTGGGAGCCTTAGAGTCTGTGTCCGGACCAAGAATTACTGCCTTCATGCGCCTGATTTGAGCTTTTGACTGATATCCTCAGTCTACCTGCAGAGCAGCGGTCTGTGTCTCTCTTGGTCTGATCCCTAACCTAAGTCTTGTCCGACACGAAGTTGTGCTTCCTTCGGCTTAGCTCTTGGGGTCATGTGGACAAGCAGCTCCCCCCCCCCCCCCCACGACAAAGTGGAGACACATCGAGGGGAGGGGGGATACAATTTCCCCGTGATCCTCCTTTAGTATTTAAATACAACTAAAAATGACAAGTTGCTCATGGCCCAAAATCTTAATGAGGCACTGCCACCTCTGTGAATCTACGTTCGCATTACAGTCATACGCACTGATCAACATGAAAGGGTTCGATCTTTGTACGAGGGGGAGTGGATGAGTTTGTCACAAATGGCGGTAGAAAAGTAACTAAATATGATAACAACTTGACACCAGTTTATTTTTATACATACATTGTCCCTTTATTTCTCAACATAATTTCCACCAACAGTAATGCACTTATCCCATCGGATTATCAGCCCCCCAAACCGGCGGCATAGAACTGTGTGTTTTGTTTTCTAAACCATGTTTTCACTTCACATTCAACTTCGGCGTCATTCACGAAATGTCTCCCACCAAGGTGTGTTTTCATTGGACCAAAAAGGTGGAATTCGCTAGGGGCTAAGACGGGGCTGTAAGGTGGATGTTCCAGAACTTCCCACCTTAGATGGTTAATTGAATGTGAAGTGGAAACGGGGTTTAGAACACAGCGCGCGCAGTTCTATGCAGCCGGTTTGGGAGGACTGATAAAACGATAAGATAAGTGCATCAATGTTGGTGGAAATTATGTTGAGAAATAAAGGGACAATGTATGTATTAAAATAAACTAGTTTCAAGTTGTTATCATATGTAGTTATTTTTATACAGCCATTTGTGACTTACTTATAGACTTACTCTCGTAATGTTTGATAGTTAAGACGACGTTACGTGTATAATTTAAAATGATAGTATCAAGGGGCATAACTAGAATCACTGTATAAATGAACAAGGGAGACAAGGACATTAATATATTGGAGTATACAAATGAAGGATGTCTAATTCTATTAGTTAGTTAAAAGATAGCATAGTATGGTTTTTATTGACACTTACAAGGCGTAGCTTAATAGCTACTAAAATAATTTTCAGTTATTGCATTGTCTTAGATTTCCAGAATGTGACCACACATAGTAAATAATATATTGAAAGAAGTGTAGTCTAGCTCGGGATAATATATCTAGTGTAATATGCGATATTATGCAGGTTGCAATCACTGGAAATGTTTGACATTTTTGGCAGGCACATGTTCATGTGCCTCGAAATGATATCAAATGTGGTCGTAGAGATATGTTGATGAGGAGAAGAAACAGATAATACTCATGTCCACCCATAATACACACGTGGATGTACGGCAGTCGCTGATGACTGTTTTGTATGGTGTTTAAGCCTAGAGAAAAAAGCTGCCTACGAAGGCAACCTTGTATGTATAATATGCATACAATAAAATCTAACAACAGTATTTTTATGTATACGGTTTTGGATATGTAGGTCTGCCGGTAGATCGTGAACTAGATTGCAACTGTCCTATACAACAGTCAGGTTGTTCTTCGCATGGGATCTTAGAACTCGACTCACACCTCATCAATCACTCATTACACAAATGGCTGCCATACTACTGTAAATTGTACTGGTACTTTTCAAATTGTACCGAAGTAAGGTAGCAGCAATTGACGTATAGAGCGATGTTTATTTTAAAGTTTAAAAAAGCACCATATGACGAACCTACTGTGGGTATGTGAAGAAATATGATCATCACATAATGTAGGTCTGAGTGCACGAAGGCATGGGAGATCATTATCATCACCAGCAAGTGTCCTGCCAACTGGCCTAGCCGTTCCTGTCTCTCCACAGATATCGCTGGTCACTGGTGTTCTGGATCAACTCTGCTGATAATAATCCCCATGCCACCACCGTCGCAGATCATTTAACCGATTCCAAGTGGCACACGTTGAAGACATTTAGTTCTCGATTGGAACACGCTGAAGCCACAGTCTGTTGCATGCAATGGGAAGGGTAGCTCGTGAAAAACAATGGGTAACCCTGCTTCCTAACAAAGAAGCATTATACAAAGTTATAGTAACACTTGTCGGAGGTGTCGAGAATGAGGAGCGGGTGTAACATTTGTTTCAGTGTAATGGCTGACAGAAGCCAACACTCAGCCAGGAGAGGTAATCATATATGCTTATGAGTCTGTGATATGCGGAACACTAGAGTCAGTGTGTTTTTGTTTTTATTCTGCAACGACAAGTGGAGACAGTTAAAAAAAAAAAAACGACAGCTTTGACTACACAACATCAAGTTAATTTCTTTTAAGATATCCCTGTTAATCTTTCTATCCGTTGAGGAGTTTTCATCATTCCCCTATAAAACCACATCCCATACATTTTTATACAATTCCGCACGTGTCTACTGATTGTCTGTGATTCGCTTTCTCATATCAGGATATACTCAATGTAACTCTGACGATCAGCTGCACGCAATTTGGAAGCAGACAATTTTTTGACCGTTGATTGTTATGACAGAATTGACAAAATACTAGTAAGCTTGACCAGAACATCACAAACAGTATGTTTGAAGTGATTAGCATCACGACCTGCTACTCTGAGATAAATTGCCCATTCAATATATAAAATAAAACATGCTTTCCATTTTTTTTAGTTATTGTTGTTGTTGTTAGATTTCCAATCTTCTCACCCCGTTCCTAAGCCTAAATGTAGACACTGTTGTGTTGTCCCCGAGTTATATGTTGTGTTTTGTGTATGTGTAGAAAGAATTAGAAGCAGCTAATAAAAAGTTAGAATTAGAAGCCGCTAACAAAGCAACTACAGCAGCCATAAGACAGAAAGTACTAGAATTAGAAGCTAAGAAAATAGGATCAGAAACACAAATGAAAGTATAAGAACTAGAAATAGACGCTAACGTAGAGATCTCAATGAATAAATTAAAAAGCAAGGAAGAAGAACACAAATTCAATAAGTTTAAAGGAATAGTAAAACCCTTTTGTTCTGGAGACTCAATTAGCGCATGCAGAGAAACTTTTGAATGTTTAATGCACTACCATGACATTGCAAAAGGGAATTGGGCCTTGATATACATGAGAAACATGGCTCTGGAGCCACTGAAAGTAATAGAAACATTACCTCGGGAACTAAGAATAAAGTATGACTATATCAAACAGAGAATAATGCAACATTTCTCATTAGACACTGCTGGATATCAAATGCAGTTCTCTAAGTTAAGCCCAAAAGCCAATCAAACATTCATAGACTACGTCTCAACAATGCAAGATATATTCACTAAGTGGATTAACTCAGCAAAAGTAGAGAAAAGTTTCGACAAATTAAAAGACTTAATGATTATAAATAAGATTATAACATCATTGCCAACAGCTTTCTCCACAGTTTTGTAACAAAGTGATTGTCAGACGATTCATGACATTTGCAGAAAGGTTCTGAATTTTTTACAGCAAATAGAGACATCTTTATTCTGAATGATATTCAAAATGAAATAGCAGCTGCTATAAATGTAACAAAACCAAAACCATTTCAGAATAGAAATAAAGCTAAAGTAAAGTACTCAACATGCAAATACTGCACATTATCACATGATGATTACTCGATGTGTGATAGAAACCGGAATTATAACCATCACCTAGAGATGATGGTAAACAAGCAAAAAACAAAGAGTACGGAGTACAAAAGGGGTGTTAAATGCCTCTTTTGCCGGGCTTATGGCCATTATTCTTCAATTTGCGAGGGTCGCCGCATGCTAAAAGAAGCAAATGCTGTTTTGATTGATACCTATCCGGTTAAGATGAAAATGAGACAGACAGTGAAAGTCAGCAGGAGAACGGGAATGCATTAGAAGTTAGTGATATATTTAACTATGATGAATGTAACACCTGTAAGAAATTCCATTCAGACGATATTTTGGAGTGTGGTCACACCATCCTAATCACAAATGAAAGTGCCAACGCCACCTTAACATCAAAAGGCAAACTACATTTCCATAAAGGCTTCACAAACAGACAGCCATGCAAAATAATTCGTAATAGCAGAGCAACCTTGAATGGGGTCAGAATAACATTCATCCAAGACAGTGACTACATAGAAGACTTTGTAACATGTCGCACATTTACGGGCAATATATAGAAGACTTTGTAACATGTCGCACATTTACGGGCAATATTGAGAAATATCCCTTAGCACTAACATATATTCACACACCATTCATATCAGGTCGTGTAATCTGTGCGGTATTGGACAATTCGTGAGTTATTATTGGAAATCTTCCCGATGTCAAAAATTGTTCCAAAACAGACATTAAAATTTGGGAACAAAGGCATTGCAACAGTAAGGCAGTAACAAAACCAACTGCAATTGAACAAAATGATAAATGCCAAAAAGAAGAGATACAAGTGAAAACTCCAAGGGAGACTATCAGTGGCAAAACGATAGAAGAAACAAGCAGTTCGCATCATACTTGTTCCGCCCAAATTTATCAGGTCAGAGCAACAAATAAAATAGTCATCAATACTGGTAATAAACCTACAAAAGTTATCACCACCACTAAAGTAACAGCTCAAAACAGCAACCAAGCAGACAAACAGCATGCAAACAAAACAATACAAACAATTAACTTAAAACGAGAACTTAATGTGCTACTCCCACATAGCAACAAACCAGTTTATCGCAAAAACAGTAACAGAAAACAATTTTCCTCAACACCCAACAGCAGGGAAACAATTGACAAGGTCAAGACAGAGTTACCACCCACCAGTTTCACTTACAGCGACAACAACACTTTCTCTAAGACACACAACGCAACCAACAGATTTAAACACCCAGAGTCACCAAAGTTTAGATTTGACTTGTTTAGACTACTTACGTAAATGCTATTATTAACTGAATTAACAACAACACTGCTTATACACCAGAAGTTATCATCAACCATAATACTGGTGACAAATGAGTTTTCGGTTACACTTACAACTTTACTGATGAATCAAACAACACCATCTCATACAGAAATTTCAAAAACCACCATGATTTCCATTTATTATTACTGGTGCAAAATTGTTAATGTATTCGTAATGTATTTTATAATAAATTCACATCCACATTAATGTATTTTGGTAAATTCACATCCACTATTATAGTTTCCATTAATGTTATTCTATATTCAATCATGGAATTTTGTATAAATATGATTTGTAAGAGTGTCATTTTAGATGACGCAATCAAGAAATTGAAATCGATATTTTCCAATCCACCCATCCACTACTGCAATACCAGGAATTTTGATGCAAAAGCCAAACGGGATTGAACATCCAATTATCTACGTCAGCCGCAAGCTCAATCCTGCAGAGAGGAAATACAGCATTGTGGAACTTGACGGGCTAAGTGTGGTTTATTGTGTCCTTAAACTTCAAAAATATCTCAGAGGCACCCACTTTCTCATCCAAACAGATAACACACCGTTGTTAGTAAACAAACAAGGCACACCGAAAACAACAGAATCGCACGGTGGGCCCTAATACTACATGGTTTTAGCTATGACATTCAACATATCAAAGGTTCGAAAAATATTTTACCGGACCTTTTGACAAGAATGCCTGAGTCACTATAAGAATGAAGTGCCAAGTATTATGCCCGAATATGCAGACTGTGATATTTTATTTCGATGCATCAATCAAACAGCGACATTCCAAATTCGCCAGAACCCTATAACAAATTTTCTACATTGGGACATTCTTTCTTCAAGTTATCATAAATTAGGACAGAACATTTCCAACTTCAACACGCGACGAAATTTTGACATTTACCACCTACATGTTTCATCGAAGACTTCATCAGAGGGATCAGCAAGTTAATTAGTTAATTAGTTAATTTATATTTCATTTAAATGTATTTTGTAATGTAAACTTTTCAATTCAAATGTAATTTGTAAATATTATATATATATAAGTTCACTTATTTGTTATATAAAAGTAATATGAACATAATGGAAAGTACGGCTATACTAAGCCTAAATTTAATTTCGTAACATTTTTACTACTTGTTAATCGCGTTGTTAACATCATTTTTCTAAATTTAATTCGCTGCCAACACTTTTTTACATTGGCAATAACTATTCCTAAACTTCATTTGTAATTTTAACAAAATAATTAACAATGATTGTTTTTGAATGAAAGACGTGTGAAGACACAGTACATGAGTTAAAAACAATGTATGTTCTTCACAGCGTGCAAATTGAACGCATCAAGTTTTGTGCTTGTATATTGTATGCATCTTTTGTAACACATGTTATTCGATTTAAATTTGTATAAATGTCTTATAAGGTAGTAATTAGACCAAATCTTATATATAAAAAAGACTTGTGCGTCCGTATTTATGTATCTCTGTATGTATGTATGTCCTTTATACGTTCGCGAACGGCCCATCCGATTGAGATGAAATTTTCTACACGCCTTCCTTTCAGTCCAGAGCTGCCAACTGTCATAGTTTTTTTTTCTTCTTCCTCCTCCTCCCTCCTCCCTCCTCCCCCTCCCAAAATACGTACGTCCAGGAAATGGTCTTCTACATAGACACTTCTCTCTGAGGTCCGCGATAACATATTAACCTGGTGGGATGGCAATCAATCATCCTACTACCTCCTCCCTCCTCCTCCCTTCTCCCTCTTCCTCCTCCCTCTTCCTCCCTCCGCCTCCTCCCTCCTCCCACTCTCTACTCCTCCTTCCTCCTCCCTCCTCCTTCTCCTCCCTCCTTCTCCCTCTTCCTCCTCCCTCTTCCTCATTCTTCCTGCTCCCTCCGCCTCCTCCCTCCGCCTACTCTCTCCTCCTCCTCTCTCCTCCTCCCTCTCCACCCTCCTACTCCCTTCTCCTCCTCCTCCTCCTCTCTCCTCCTCCCTCCTCTCCCTCCCCTCCCCCACCTCCCTCCACCACTACACCTCCTCCCTCCCTCCTAATCCCTCCTCCACCCTCCTACTCCTCCCTCACCACCACCCACCTCCTCTCCCTCCACCTCCACCCACACCTCCACCCTCCTCCCTCCCTCCACCTCCCACCTCCTCCCCCACTACTCTCCTCCACCTCCTCCTCCCTCCCCTCCCCCTCCCTCCTCCCCTCCCTCCACCTACCTCTCCTCCTCCACCTCCTCCTCCTTCACCATCCTCCCTCCTCCTCATCCTCCCTCCTCCCTCCTCCTCCCTCCTCATCCCTCTTCCTCCTCCTCCTCCCTCCTCCCTCCTCCTTCTCCCCTTTCTCCCCTCTTTCTCTTAATCCCTCCTCCTCCCTTCTCCTCCCTCCTATTCATCCCTACTCCTCCTCCTCCCTCCTCCTCCTCTCTCCGCCTATCTCTTCCTCCCTCCTCCTCCCTCCTCTCTCTTCCTCCTCCCTCATCCTCCCTCTCCTCCTCCTCCTCCTCCCTCCTCCTCCCTCCTCCTCCCTCCTCGTCCTCCTCTTCCTTCCTCCTTCGCCCTCCTCCTCCCTTCTCCTCCCTTCTCCTCCTCCCCCTCCTACCCCTCCCTCCTCCCCCTCATCCGTCTTCCTCCCTCCTCCTTCTTCCTCCCTCCTCCTCCCCTCCTCCCCCTCCTCCTCCCTCTCCTCCTCATCCCTCCTCCTCCATTCTCCTCCTCCCTCCTCCTCCTCTCTCTACCTCCTCCCTCCTCCTCCCTTCACATTCCTCCTCCTCCCTCTTCCTCCTCATCCCTCCTCCTCCTCTATCCTCCTCCCTCCTCCTCCTCCTCCCTCTACCTCCTCCCTCCTCCTCCCTTCACATTCCTCCTCCTCCCTCTTCCTCCTCCTCCCTCTCATCCTCTTCCCTCCTTCTCCTCCCTCCTCCTTCTCCCTCTTCCTCCTCCCTCTTCCTCCCTCTGCCTCCTCCCTCCTCTCACTCTCTACTCCTCCTTCCTCCTCCCTCCTCCTTCTCCTCCCTCCTTCTCCCTCTTCCTCCTCCCTCTTCCTCCCTCTTCCTGCTCCCTCCGCCTCCTCCCTCCACATACTCTCTCCTCCTCCTCCCTCCTCCTCCCTCTCCCTCCTCCTCCCTCTCCTCCTCCTCCTGCGATCTCCTCCTCCCTCCTTCTCCCTCTTCCTCCTCCCTCCTCCTCCCCCTCCTCCTCCACCCTACTCCTCCCTCCTCTTCCTAATCCCTCCTCCTCCCTCCTATTCCTCCTGTCTCCTCCTCCCTCCTCCTCCCTCCTCTTCCCTCCTCCACCTCCCTCTTCCTCCTCCCTCCTCCATTTACCCAAGACAGACAGACATACAAATATCCAGTCAGGAACGGGATCTTATATGACTACTTATATGATTTAAATGAGATGCTCTCCACCATGGGCTGGGCCGGGTCAGACAGACAGACAGACAGACAGACAGATAGATAGACAGACAGACAGACAGTCGGGAACGGGAACTTATATGATTATTTATATGAATTAAATGAGATGCTCACCCACCAGGAGTTGGGCGATGACGGGCCGGGTCAGACAGACAGACAGATAGATAGTCGGGAACGGGAACTTATATGACTACTTATATGAATTAAATGAGATGCTCCCCATCAGGGTCTGGGCGAAGCCGGGCCGGGTCAGACAGACAGACAGACAGATAGACAGACAGACAGACAGACAGATTGTCGGAAACGGGAACGAGAACTTATATGACTACTTATATGAATTAAATGAGATGCTCCCCACCAGGGTCTGGGCGAAGCCGGGCCGGGTCAGCTAGTCTTATATATAAAAAAGACTTGTGCGTCCGTATTTATGTATCTCTGTATGTATGTATGTATGTCCTTTATACGTTCGCGAACGGCCCATCCGATTGAGATGAAATTTTGTACACGTCTTCCTTTCATTCCAGAGCAGCCACCTGTCGTTTTTTTTTTCTTCTTCCTCCTCCTCCCTCCTCCCACTCCCAAAATACGAATCCCCGAACCAAAACGCTAGGGAAAGGGAAGAAAATGACGTGACTACACAGAATCGTCATACGGCAATCATCATCCCTCCTCATTCTCCCTCCTTCCTCTCCGTCCTTCCTCCTCCTCCTTCCTTCTTCTCCCTCTGCCTCCTCCCTCCTCCTCTCCCCTTCTCCTCCCTCCTCCTCCTCCTCCCTCTCCCTCCTCCATCCTCCTCCTCCCGCTTCCTCCTCCTCCCTCTTCCTCCCTCTCCCTCCTCCTCCCTCCACCCTCCTCCTCTTCCTCCTCCCTCTCCCTCCTCCCTCTTCCTTCTCCCTCTTCCTCCCCCTCCTCCTCCATCCTCCTCCCTCCTACTCCCTCCGCCTCCTCCTCCTCCTCCCTCATCTTCCCTCCTCCTCCCCTCCCTCCTCATCCCTCCTCCTCCCTCCTCCCTCCTCCTCCTGCCTCCCTCCTCCTTCTGCCTCCTCCTCCTGCCTCCCTCCTCCTCCTCCTGCCTCCTTCTCCTCCTCCTCCTTCTCCCTCATCATCCTCCCTCCTCCTTCTCCTTCTTCTCCCTCTTCCCTCTTCCTCCTCCTCCTACCTCCTCCTCCCTCTACCTCCTCCTCCTCCCTCCTCCTCCCTTCTCCTCCTCTTCCTCCTCCTTCTACCTCCTCCCTCCTCCTCCCCTCCTCCTCCTCCTCCTCCCTTCTCCTCCTCTTCCTCCTCCCTTTCCTTCCTCCTCCTCCTCCCTTTACCTCCTCCTCCCCCTACCTCTTTCCTCCTCCCTCCTCCTCCTCTTCCACCTCCCTTTCCTTCCTCCCCTCCTCATTCTCCCTCCTTCCTCTCCCTCCTTCCTTCTTCTCCCTCTGCCTCCTCCCTCCTCCTCTCCCCTCCTCCTCCCTCCTCCTCCTCCCTCTCCCTCCTCCATCCTCCTCCTCCCGCTTCCTCTTCCTCCCTCTCCCTCCTCTTCCTCCTCCCTCTACCTCCTCCCTCCTCCTCCCTCTACCTCCTCCCTCCACCCTCCTCCTCTTCCTCCTCCCTCTTCCTTCCTCCTCCTCCTCTCTCTACCTCCTCCTCCCCCTACCTCTTTCCTCCTCCCTCCTCCTCCTCCCTCTACCTCCTCCTCCCTCCTTCCTCTCCCTCCTTCCTCCTCCTCCTTCCTCCTTCTCCCTCTGCCTCCTCCCTCCTCCCTCCTCCTCCTTCCTCCTCCTCCCTCTCCTCCTCCTCCATCCTCCTCCTCCCGCTTCCTCCTCCTCCCTCTTCCTCCCTCTCCCTCCTCTTCCTCCTCCCTCTACCTCCTCCCTCTACCTCCTCCCTCCACCCTCCTCATCCTCCTCCTCCCTCTCCCTCCTCCCTCTTCCTTCTCCCTCTTCCTCCCTCCTCCTCCTCCCTCCTCCCCCTTCCTCCTCCTCCCTCCTCCTCCTCCCTCTACCTCCTCCCTCCTCCTCCTCCCTCCTCCTCCCTCCTCCTCCCTTCTCCTCTATCTCCCTCCTTCTCCCTCTCCTCCTCCCTCCTCCTCCTCCCTCCTCCTCCTCCCTCCTCTTCTTCTCTCCTTCTCCCTCCTCCTCCCTCCTCCTCCTCCTCCTCCCTCTACCTCCTCTTCCCTCCTACTCCTCCCCCTCCTTCTCCCTCCTCCTCCTCCCTCCTCCTCCCTCTACCTCCTCCTCCCTTCACATTCCTCCTCCTCCCTCTTTCTCCTCCTCCCTCTCCTCCTCCTGCTCCCTCCTCCTCCCTCATCCTCCCTCCTTCTCCTCCCTCCTCCTCCCTCCTCCTCCCCCTCCTCCTCCTAATCCCTCCTCCTCCCTCCTATTCCTCCCTACTCCTCCTGTCTCCGCCCTCCTCCTCCCTCCTCCATCTCCCTCTTCCTCCTCCCTCCTCCATTTACCCAAGACAGACAGACAGTCAGACAGATAGTCGGGAACGGGATCTTATATGACTACTTATATGATTTAAATGAGATGCTCTCCACCATGGGCTGGGCTGGGTCAGACAGACAGACAGATAGATAGATAGACAGACAGACAGACAGTCGGGAACGGGAACTTATATGATTATTTATATGAATTAAATGAGATGCTCCCCATCAGGGTCTGGGCGAAGACGGGCTGGGTCAGACAGACAGACAGACAGACAGACAGACAGACAGATAGACAGACAGACAGACAGACAGACAGACAGACAGACAGACAGTCGGTAACGGGAACGAGAACTTATATGACTACTTATATGAATTAAATGAGATGCTCCCCACCAGGGTCTGGCGAAGCCGGGCCAGGTCAGCTAGTAAATTATAAATCTAAGAATCATAGCTCGAAAGTCTACCTCATGAATTACACATAAGCTGTGTATCATGACGTTGGAAATTCTAGCCGTTGACACTTAGATAAATTAAGACATCACACACTATAACACACGCAGTTAGCACAACTATTAAACACACCAGTGTCAATATATTACTTTAACACTACACACACAAAAAAACAGAAAAAGTGAAAACACTTTAATAGGAACAACACGGGAGATTAGTTAACACTTACAGGATAACAAGGGACTTAAGTAATTTTGTATGGAAACAAAATATGTCTAGTACATACACTGCCAACAAACGGGAGTAAAAAAATGTTATACATATACATTTGGGGACAATGGGTTGCAAGCATTCTTAATGGGACCAAGGATATTTCCTTGATGAGTCTCTGTAAAAAGAGCCATTGTCATGGCATCATTTTGGATGTCTTAGAAGGATGCATTTGTGGACGAAAGTTCACAATGTGAGACGTTTTGTTACTTCGGTCTGGATAGCCCCTTAATTAAGATTGACGAGACTATAGACTCTTTGACAACCACCCAAAATGTTACTACATATAGCATTAGTTGCTATTGCGTCAATAGGCATCAAACAGTTCCCACTTACTATATTACTGCCCTTGGCCCTTAGATATCATGACAGTATTAAGTGCTTCCCTTAGGCCCTTGACACAATTAGTACAGACTAATTAAAAGAATACACCACATAGGAGTGGAGGAGGGGAAGTATGTCAAGGTCCTGTAGGGGACAGAGAAGAGGACAGACGTTAGAGATAAGGACATTGGGTGAGTACGGGGGAAGGAGAACAGTCTAGATGCTGAAGACAGCAGAGACAGACTGTACCCGTGAAGGACAAGGTCACCCTGAATAGAAGTACGCAATACGCCTAGCCTCAACCAGGCGTATGCAAGACATATGACTTCCCACGGGTTGCACGAGGGGCAAACACCTCGTGACCACCGGGCAGTCGAGGAGAAGTCAGACGGGCTTTGGACATGACATAGAGAGGATGCATGTCTGAGAGTGTGACAGGATAGACTATACCTAGGACTTTAGGGCCATTAAATAGCTGAGCCGTGTGACTTGTTCTTGTGTGTGTGGCTGTGATACGAGAGCGTAGTGGCTTGTATCATAACGTATTGCATTGCTACATTATCGCTATATTATTAATTAGTGCGAGAATGAACGTTGTAATGATAGATGAGACAATATTGTATGATTATATCATGGAGTAATAAATCGTATCTCATGAACTCATGTGTGTATGTCTCATCTATGCTCGTACTACCTACCTGTCTTGAACCCTTCACATTCTAAGACCTCTAGACGTTGACAGGCCCTTTGGAAATAAAGTTGAACTAAACTGAATGTAATTTAATGTTGTCGTTATGTATATCTCTGATTTCGTCTCTGTTTCTCAGTGTCGTTATGTCTCTTTCTCGTTTAGCCTCTTTCTCTCTGTGTCGCTATAGACCTATATGTTGTATTATCTTTATCTGTGTGTCGCTATATACATATATGTTGTATTATCTTTATCTCTGTGTCGCTATATACCTATATGTTGTATTATCTTTATCTCTGTGTCGCTATATACCTATATGTTGTATTATCTTTATCTGTGTGTCGCTTTATACCTATATGTTGTATTATCTTTATCTCTGTGTCGCTGTAGACCTATATGTTGTATTATCTTTATCTATGTGTCGCTATAGACCTATATGTTGTATTATCTTTATCTATGTGTCGCTATAGACCTATATGTTGTATTATCTTTATCTATGTGTCGCTATATATCTATATGTTGTATTATCTTTATCTCTGTGTCTATATAACTTATATATGTTGTATTATCTTTATCTGTGTGTCGCTTTATACCTATATGTTGTATTATCTTTATCTCTGTGTCTATATAACTTATATATGTTGTATTATCTTTATCTGTGTGTCGCTTTATACCTATATGTTGTATTATCTTTATCTCTGTGTCGCTGTAGACCTATATGTTGTATTATCTTTATCTATGTGTCGCTGTAGACCTATATGTTGTATTATCTTTATCTATGTGTCGCTATAGACCTATATGTTGTATTATCTTTATCTATGTGTCGCTATATATCTATATGTTGTATTATCTTTATCTCTGTGTCTATATATACTTATATATGTTGTATTATCTTTATCTCTGTGTCGCTATATACCTATATGTTGTATTATCTTTATCTCTGCGTTACATGTTTCTCTGCATTAGACAATTTCTCTCTGTGTCGTTATATACCCCTGTATATTAGTCCCTAGCATCATGCCTCTTTCATTATGTGTCGTTATATGTCTCTCTGTCTTAGTCTCTTTCTCTCTCCCTGACGGTTTATCATCATCATCATCATCATCATTAGCCATACCAATAGAAGCTGGCAGCCATGTTTGCAGGACTATTTTCCAATTCGGTTGTGTAGCTTAGACCTGTCTGTCTGTTTGTCTGTCCTGTACAGTGACCTGCATGTTCGGAACAATGGCTTCCGGTTGTTGCTGAATAGACTGATTTGCATTTTCGGTTCACGAGTGAATTTTTCAGTCAACTCCCGGGAGTCGGCGCTGAAGCTGTAGAGTTCGTGCTTTATGCGACACTTTCGCCTGGTCGCCCTGTGGTAAAAGAGTGAGCCATGTGAGAAAACACAATAATTAGTAGTCAATAATGGGATCTGCCCTAACCTTATCTAGAACCCTTGTGACCAGTTCAAGTACACCGCATGCAATTTGCACACCAAGTCTATATCCTATCCCTAGCAGTGACAGGGCCATAACAATGGAACCAACACAAAACATAAACAATGATAATTAGAGCTTCGGCTATTAACTTAACCGAGAACCCAGAAATGTCTCCCCCTCCCCCTTTTGCAACCACGGTTTGGGAACATTTTTGCAACACAATGCAACATATGAATTGATAAAATAAATACACATGAATCAATAATGTATATGTACTCTAGCATGTTGTTCACTCTCACACTAGCTACCCAAACAGGCAAACACAATATCAGCAATGGCCAGGTTTCCCCATTCCGGATAAACAACAGTTATACTGTTAACTGGACATCACATTCCAGCATTTGTTGGGCTCATGGAGTTCAAAGTACGCAATACCATTGCACTGACAAGCATCATACATCCTCACACATGGCAAGCCAAACCACAATTGCTGCATAGTTCGCATGTGCCTAGCTCCATCACAACAGATCATTCACCTCAGGCATTGCCATCATCACCCACCTAAGTCCCAATACCATCATAATCATTATCATGTGTGCACTATAGTCATGTGGCACTTTGAGGCATTGCCCCTTATTGTAGTATCAACATGACCTGGGTCTGCCCACTCACGACACACACACCCTGACACAGGTGACAAGACTGCTGTACACCACCATCAACATAATCGCCATTACCATCTGATATTCATGAGGCAATGTCCATGAATACAATACACACCGCAGCATTTACGCCACTGTATCTCTACAAACCGTCATGAATAATAATAATTAGCATGTGAACATCATTTGTAAGTACCTTTATTGTTATTCTATTAACCATTATTATCATCATAGATAGGTAAAAACATCACTATTATCATAATCATAATGACTATCATTGCGAACATTATCATCACATCATCGTATGTAGTGCACACATCATAGATAGGTATACATATCACTTTTATCATAACCATAATGACCATCATTGTGAACATCATCCTTTATTAATCTTATGTAGTGCACACAATCACCCAGGAATACCTCAATAAACTCACAGTCGGAACATTTGCACACACGATGCTCTTCTACACATTCATAATATGTGCTCTAATTAGCATTATGCTCATACCCGGATCCAATCACAATGCAACCGCATAATAAAAAATTTGGCCTGTCTCCAGCATAACAATTCACATGTAGCACACATAAAACAATGTATAATATTACTATACTCATTGTACCATCATATCAGCTTGATGTTATAACACTAAAATCCAGACCTGCACAACACAGCTCTCCACAGCATCGACACCCCAATAAACAACCATCACCAGCTCCACACCATCAGACTCACCCCGACACCCGTGAGTACATCAGTTACCTGTTAGCCTCGGGAATACCAGCTCCCCTGCTATTTATGAGATGTTCAACCGCAATGACTCTCAGTCGCCAAAGAGATATGACTTAACTGCGTTTTCTTTCATACACAGGAATTTAGTAAATTATCTCCCGGTAATAAAAATACTTGTCCTACCCATACATGGTCTGTTTATCATTGTCCGCTCTTGGATGTTTATAGAAGATTTGAGAAAAAATAAACGCCTATGACTGCACCCTTGTATGTAGTTTTTTTTTTTTTTTTTTTTTTTGCGTATCCTTTTACAGGACTTAGCTGTCAACAGCAGCATCTTTCAGCTGTCTGTTGATCTCTTGGCAAGATTACGCTCAGTAGTTTGCCATTCTTGTATGTAGAGTAAGGATAAATGATTAAACACATTGAACAAACTGCTGTGCACACTTTGGTCCTATTGAACTTACTCACAGTTTCTGTACACAAAACAAATGTGGATGTTTACACTGTATTACTATCGCACATATCATTTCATTTTCGTACATTCAGAAACACTTTTCTTTTTTATTCCTTTTGCGTTCGGTTTCATGATAAATATTTATGTTGTTATGACTAAAAGTGATGTGTGCACTTTGTTGATGTTGTACCCAGTTACAAGCTATGTTTTCAAATTGTGAAAACTGTGGTTGTACACTTTGCTCGTTTAGCTTTCTCAGACTTACGACCATGTCATACTACGTCACCATTTTGAAGATAAGCAGCTCAACGATCGTGTGTAGGTATAACGATAATTTCAGATTCCTGATGTGTGGAGGTATAATGATGACTTCAGATTCCTGTAAGTTTAGAGGTATAATGATGACTTCAGATTCCTGTATGAGTGGAGGTATAATGATGACTTCAAAACCAAAGGTTTTGAGAGACCAAAACAGTCACTATGGAAATAGATACTGGAAATCACCCACCAATTAGTTTGAAACCGTATAGAACTCCTTTAAGGAATAGAGAAATTGTCGAAAAGGCAATAGAAGATATGCCAAAAGCAGGAATAATAACAAGATCGAAGTCAGAATGGTCATCTCCGATTGTCATAGTGACCAAGGCCGATGGTTCAACCGATTCTGTTGTGACTACAGGGCATTGAACAAAATCACTAAGAATGTAGCTTATCCATTGCCGGTGATCGACGATATTTTAGGGTTACTTAATGGGTCTACCTTCTTCACTACATTGGATGCAAGGTCAGGATTTTGGTGTATCCCTATGTCGCCAGATGCTCAAAAGAAAAGTGCTTTTTGTACACACGCAGGTTCTTACGAATTTTTACGAATGCCTTTTGGGGTCAAAACTGGGCCTTCTCACTATATGTTATTAATACATTAAGTATTAGAAGGCATGCAAAAGTCGCATTAGCATATATAGATGACATTTTGATCTACACAGCAGGAGACGTACAGGACCACCTGAAACATGTAAAATTAGTATTTGACAGATTAAGAATACATGATGTTAAACTGAAACTCAGTATATGTGAATTTCTAAAAACAGAATCAAAGTATTTGGGGTACATCATTGATAGAGAAGGAATTAAACCAGATCAGGACAAAGTTAAGGCTATTAGGGAATTACCTGCTCCAACAAACGTAAAAGAAGTTCGTGCTTTTATAGGTACATGTGGGTACTATCGTCGTTTCATTCCAGGTTTCTCAAAAATAGCAGAACCTATCACTAACCTGACTGGCAAATACGCAAGGTTTAAGTGGGATGAAGATTGTCAGAAAGCATTTGATTTTTTGAAAAATAGCTTAACAGTAGTGCCACTATTGACACATCCAGATTTGGATAAACAGCTAATTTTATATACAGATTCTTCGGATAACGCCATAGGAGCATGTTTAGCACAACCATATGAAGGAGAAAGATCAGGAATACCAGGAGTTAGGAATGAAAGACCAATTTATTTTCTGTCACACAAACTTAGTAAATCTCAGAGAAAATGGCCGAATGTAGAAAAAGAGGCATATGCTATTCACTATGCTCTTCAGAAACTTAATTATTATTTACATAACGCCAATTTCATTATTAGAACTGACCACATGCTCTTAAAATCTTTACTAGAAGCTCCAGTACAGAACAGAAAAATACAGACATGGGCGTTGAATTTACAGGGATACAACGCGAAGATAGAGTATATAGCCGGTAGAGCCAACACCTGTGCAGATTTATTATCCAGAATCCCGTATCCAGAGGCATCAGGAAACACTGAGGATGAGGGTGATCCTGAAATAGACGACCGAAACTGGCAAGTAAATATATTAGATTCTGCCATATTAAGTAGAGAAGATTTTAGGAGTTTACCGTCGGATCAAGAATCTGAACCTATAGCGGAAGGCCCACATTTAATGCAATTTAAGATGAAGGAAGAACAAGAATTAGATCCGAAAGTTGTAGAAATAAAACAAAAATTGAACGAAACGGGTGAAAACAGTTGTAAGAAACATTTTCTAGTCTTGCAGGATGACGATCAGTTATATTACGTGAATGAAAGAAGCGAACAGTTGAGAAAATACATTCCAAAACATTTCGAAATTGAGATTCTAAAGGCATATCATGATGATAATGGTCATCTTGGACGTGATAAGTTAGTAAAAGCCCTCACTAATAAATATTATTGGCCGAATTTATTTAAAACTGCTTGTAAATATGTCGATGCGTGTGAGAAGTATAGGTTAAGAAATATGAAAACGATCAAATGTCCCTTACAAGATACTGACATTCCTCAGTTTCCAATGCAGAAAGTGAGCTTAGATATATCAGGTCCTCACCCTAGAACACTATCGGGGAATGTATACCTACTTCATATCGTGGATTGCTATAGTCTTTGGCCAGAAGTCTATGCGATTCCGGATAAGAGCGCAGATACCATCATTAATATTTTTCTACAGGAGTACATACCAAGATTTAGTTGCCCACAGATAGTACTCACAGATAATGGTAAGGAGTTTGTGAACAAGAAGTTCGAGAAGTTATTACAGGATTTGAATATAGGCCATATAAAAACTTCATATTATAGACCTTCTTCAAATGCGAAGAATGAGAGACAACATCGGACATTGCATAACATAATAGCTAAAATTGTGGAAGAACATGATAAAGATTGGGATCTTTACTTAGGATCTGCATTAAGCACGATACGCACAAATCAAAATGAGGGGACAGGTTTTTCACCATTTTACTATTTACACGGAAGAGAGCCTATACTCCCAATTGACAATCTGTTAAAACCAAGACGTAAATATATGGGGGAGGATTTTCAGGAAGTTATTATACAAGAAATGCACAAAGCGAAGGTAAGGTTAAGAAACAATATAATTAAAACCAGAGAAAGACAGAAAAAGTACGCAAACAAAAATACACAACTACAGGAATTTAAAGTAGGTGATAGAGTTTATTATAAGAAGCATAGAAGAAACTCCAAATTTGATGCTCATTGGATTCCAGGTTATTTTTTTTTAGAAAAGTTAGGTACTGTATCATACAGTATAAAGAACCAAATCACAGGACATGTGGCACGGGCACACGTGGAACATTTAAGAAGAGATAATGAAGATAAGAGAGACAATAATAATAATAATTATTCAGACGGGTTATACTCAGATGGACAACTCGCCAGAAGAGTTACATATACATTACCCCCAGATTTTGGAAAAGATCCGGTACAAAGTCAATTAATAACAACACCAGTTTACGATGATACTTATGAACAAGCGGAAACAATACCGAAAACTTTGATGGAGGAAGAAAAGGATACGTATGGTGGTTATAATAGTGTTGAATCTATGGAGGAGGAGGTAACCGCTCCATTTAAAAATACCAGACAAGCAGTGAAAAGGAGAATAGAGAGACAGAGAAATAGAGAAGTTAAAAGACAGAGGAGAATTATAGAAAATTCATCAAGCGACGAAGATATGCCACTACTCGAAAGATCGTTAAGAAACTATGATAGACAGATTAGATTAGATATAGAAAGAAAAAAATTAGCGGCTGCTAGCAACAGACATACAGATGAAGAAGAAGGAATGGATGAAAATTCGGAATCTAAAAGAGATAGGAACATGAAGGAAAATGTTTCTCTACGGGAAGAGGAGGACATTGATGTGGAGATGCCACTTATACAGAAAAATCTAGAATTACTGAAGAAATGGAGATATAGTAAATAAATTCATAGAAAATGCTGCAGATAGCAGGATGAAAATTGTGTGGTTTAAAGAGGAAATTGGTAATTGATGAAATACGGTAGCTGTGAATTACAGATGAATTATAGAAACAGATTGGCAAATAGCTTGATTAATAGTTGTGGTGAGTTGTCTTGAGGAGTAGACATGATGTTGTATATTTTGGTAATAAGTTAGGTAATATGGATATAAATTCTCGTGTGGTCTTGAAGATGTATTTTGATTGCCATTTGATTTTGAGATTTGACTTGTTGAGTTTTCTTAATAGATACATAATTTATTATTAGTCCATAAAAGTGACTAATAATGGATAGGATATATTTAAAAATGGATTCTTTTGTTTCATCATGTATGTCATATTATTTTGAATAATGTCTTTCTTTGAATTGGTTGATTACCTTTATTTAATATGAGGGGAATGAAAATTGTTTTCAAAACGTTGGGGGGTATGATATCCTGTTTTGACTTCTTTTTGGTTGGCTCATGAATTATGATTTTAGTTGAATTGTCTTGCATATTGAATAGTATTTACCCTTGTTTACAAATAAGTTGAAAATTGTTAAAAATTTTGTTCACAAGCACTTATTGTTTTGTTTAGAATAAAGAGTAATAAGACGGGGCCTTATTTAAAACCTTTCGTTCAGAAAATAGTTAACAAACGACTCTAGACTACCAAGAGAGACACATTCTCCTTGTGAGTAATAAGTTGTAGAAAACATGAGTAACAAAATCTTTGGTCTTGTGCTAGTATGAAGTCAGCGTTAATTGGGGAGGTTAATTACATAGTGGCTATGCAGTTTGGAAACATATGCCATGCTTGGATGACGGGGTTTTATAATGGATCCTACACTAATAAAAGTTAGTAGAAATATATGGTTCTGGGGTGTTGAAATAGGAGCTGCATTAAGTCAGCATTAATTGAAAATATATGGAGTAGATGCCATGTTATATTAAGGAAGAAGAAATTAAGGTGATTAACGTCTATAGCTGGTATAAAAAGAGGCTGTGTTAGTCAGCATCAAGGGGAATATAAGGAGCTAGTTAATGGAGAGTGGATATTAATGGGGCTGTAGATAGCAGTACATATAGTTTGGTACAAAGTTAGATACGCCCATGAACAAGGATGCTTATGATGGGATGTGAGGGGGTAAATATAGGAGCTGTGATAAACAGCGTTAATTGGTTTAAGGAAATGAACATTGTCAATATTATTTCTATCGTTTCACGATTGAACATAAGCCATGTGAAATATAGTCATTAATGGGTGTGGATGGCAGCACAAATATTAATATTGAGTATATAAGGAAGAAATTTTGGATCAACAATTTATAACAAACAGAAGTATATATTCATGGATTATAAGATGCGTTTTTAAAACTTTATTTATAAAGTTTTTGTGTTTGCAATGGAGGTAAATGTGATTGTTTTTTGACTACTTCTTTATATCTTTATAACTGGGTGCGCACCCCATCTTTTCTGTCTATCCTGTGTTGTTGATGTTGAGAGAAAATGAGAAGTTGCATAACGCATGATAAGTTTCTAATTATATACCAACGATTTTGATGAACATTTGTATATATGTAATGAAATATCTAGGTAATTTTTTTGAGTGAAACCTGGTAGGCTCATATACAGAAACGAAGAAGAAGTATCACTTCATGAAGATCTATAACAGAATATAGCGGTTAGCTATAAGAGATAAGCGGAGAAGTGGACTCGAAGGAGTAGAAAGGGTAAGAAATAAAGTTCACTGGTTAAGAGGGGGGTGGTTTAAGATGGGTCGGAGAAATAATATTGGGGATAAGTTTTTAGTGAGGGAAAGAATAAGTAGAATAAGTAGATTAGGGATTAAGACTATTCGGGAAAAGTCTTCTTAAAGATAGGGAAGAATGTAACAGAGCACCATCTCTGTTAGTGGGTTAATATGGTGTGCAAAGACTAGGCACGGTTGAGCATCCCGTTAAAATGTAACTAGGGACGCTCAAGCCGTGACGCGGGGTTAGATATAGTTAGTTACTATCTGAACCTTGAATCGGCAACATCTTTTGTAATAACAGAAAACCTGTTGTATGCTGCTTTATATTATACGATGTATTCAGTCAAATTAAACATATGAAAAATACAGCCAGGACTTTGTTTACATCTTCTATTTAATGTGCCATCACTGTTACACATCATTGCAATGTGTGATAGTTTAAAATGTAGAAAAATGTATACTAGGAATTTATAGTATCAAGGGGCATAAATAGAATCACTGTATAAATGAATAAGGGAGACAAGAAAATTAATGTATTGGAGTATATAAACGAATTCTGTGTAATGAAATTAGTTAGTTAACAGATAGCATAGTATGGTTTTTAATGAGGCCTATAAGCCATAAGTTTAATAGCTACTAACACAAAAAAGTATTGCAATGACTTAGATTCCAAGAATGCGACCTCACATAGTAGATAATATGTCGACAGAAGTGTAGTCTAGCTCGGAATAATATATCTAGTGTAATATCCGTAGTTTTCAGTTCGCGTGATTGTGTTTATTTACATTTTTGGCAGGCACATGTTCACGTGCCTCGAAATGATATCAAGTCTGGTCGTAGAGATATGTTGATGGGGAGAAGAAACAGATAATACCGATGCCCAACCATAATACACAAGTGGATGTACGGCAGTCGCTGATGTCTGTTTTGTATGGTGTTTATGGAGGCAATTTTGTATGTAGAGTATCCATGCAATAACATTAATATCGGTATTTTCATGTATACTGTTTTGGATATGTAGGTCTGCTCGTAGATCGTGAACTAGATTACAACTGTTCTACACACAAGTCAGGTTGTTCTTCTCATGGGATCTTAGAACTGTGACCCACACATTATTACACAAAGGGCTGCCATGCTGCTGTACAGTTGTACCGTTTCATGGGATCTTAGAACTCTGACCCACACATTATTACACAAATGGCTGCCATGCTGCTGTACAGTTGTACCGGTACTGCTGCCATGCTGCTGTACAGTTGTACCGGTACTGCTGCCATGCTGCTATACAGTTGTACCGGTACTGCTGCCATGCTGCTGTACAGTGTACCGGTACTGCTGCCATGCTGCTGTACAGTTGTACCGGTACTTCTAAACGTCTACCGAAGCAAGTAGCAGCAACTGACGTATTTAGGTGATTGTTGTTTGATTTTTTTTAAGGAAGAAAAGGAAAATCCCACATCACGAACCCGCTGTGGGTATATGAAGAAATATGACCATCACATAATGTAGGTCTGAGTGCAGGAAGGAATAGGTGGTCATTGTGAGCACCTTCACATGTCCTGCCATCTGGCATAGCCGTTCATGTCTCCCCACAGATATCGGTCAATGGGGTTCTGGATCAACTATGCTGATAATATTCCTCCAAGTCACCACTGTCGCAGATCGTTTAAATGATATCAAGGGACACATGTTAAGGAGAAGCAGGTCTTGGATGGTACAGGATGAAGACACACATCGTCGATTGTGTGGAATGGGCAGAGTAACTTACACCTATACTTAGGCTATATCTGTATATTAAGTGAAGCACGCAATAAAATTGCGATTTATTAGTTTTAAATTTTAATTAAATTTTAACTTTTCACATTTCTAACACTGGTTTGTAGCTATGTCAGAGTTTGTTGTGTTTGCTGTATAGTTAGGGTTAGGGTTAGGGGTTAAAGTTAGGGTTAGGGGTTAGGGTTAGTTTTAGGGTTAGATGATGTATAGTTAGGGTTAGGGTTTGTAAGAAAGAGTTTGTTGTGTTTGATGCATATAAGGCTCTATGTTTTGTAGGCTCTTTTAGGCGATCAGCGTTAGTTACTCTGGTAGTCCAAGGAATTCGTCTCAGGAACCCAATCTCTGTTGCTGTTTTCAAGTTCTTCTTAGGGTGATGGTTGATGACCATATTCATTGTCTAGAATACCGCCTAGTATGTTAGGGGGACAGGTGATGTATCTCCATTAGATTGGGAAACCTGCCTAGTCAGCAGAAAATCGGTTGTTCTGTAATCAAAGAGAGTGTTAATGTTATTTGATATGAAACGTTGAAAGTCGGTTATAAGATCTGGTAGAGGGTATTCAAGGACTCATTAAGACAGACGTGGTTTTAGGAAAGGTCGACTTCATAACAGACAGTGTTGGTTGCAGACTTGTCGTTATTGCAGCTGTGAAATGACAAAAGTGTGAAAGCGGTGGACAAAGTACGAAATGTTATGTTAGCTAAACTTCGAGACCACCCTTTGTATTGTTGAAAGATGGAACAATGGAAGGTTAGTGTAGAAGTCATTGTGGTATAGAAAGTTGAAGATGTCAGCCATGGGTAATAGCTCTTTGCTGATGAATACTCAGATGATATTGAAACTATCCCAGGTGGAGCCACAGATTGCATTACCATAAATGTTGTTATGACTGTTTCATTAGAACTCATGTGTAACGAAAGTTTGGAGTATCTTGGTGAATTGACACGGAAAAGTTGTGAAGTTATCTATGAAAGACAGAGACACATTGTGTTAGAAAGAAAGAACAAAGAGTGTGAAGAGATGGGTGATTAGTATGTATAAGTGCGTCTTTAGCAGATACGTTGGAATGGTAAGTTGAAACTTTCGGTAATGTAAAAGAGGGAAAGTGTTGACGTTGATGATTATGTCTTGTGAAATGTCTGTTCAGATAAAAGTTCAAGATACTTTTGACATAACTACAGAAGCAATATTTTTTTTTCCCTACTTATTTAAAAGTTTACACGAGATATTTATAAGTTTGGTTAAGATGTTTCATGTTTTGGCCAATATTTTCCCCCATTTGGCTAACATATTTTCTTACTCGGGTCAACATATTTCATAGTTTAGCCCATATTTATTCCCCTTTGGTTAACAAATTTTCCTACTTTTCATAAATTTGGTGTAAATTTGTCTTTACTTGGTCAATATTTTTCTCCTTAGATTAACACATTTTCCTAATTTTTATAAGAATTAATGAGATATTTCTTCACTTCGCCAATATTTTTCCCATTTGGTTAACACATTTTCCTCCTTTTCATAAGTATGGTTGAGATATTTCTTCACTTGGTCAATATTTTTCCCATTTGGTTAACACATTTTCCTAATGTTTATAAGTTTGGGCGATATATTTATAAGATTAGTTGAAACATGTCTTTACTTGGAACAATATTTTTTCACATTTGGTTAACAAAGTTTCCTACCTTATTATGAGTTTGGCCGAGAAGTTTCTTTACTTGTCAACAGTTTTCACCTTTGGCTAACACATTTTCATACATTTTAAAAAGTTTGGATGCGATATTTCTTTACTTGGCCAATATTTTTCATCTTTGGCTAACAAATATTCCTATTGTAGTCGACATATTTTCCTACTGTTTGTAAATTTGGTCGATATATTTCAATACTTGGGCAATATTTTTCCTAATTTGGGTAACACATATTTTTATAACGGTCGACATCTTTATAAGTTTGTCCGGCGTTTTGCCTATTGTATTACTTCGGTCAACATATTTCTTGATTTTACTAGCATGTTTTCTTACTTGTTATAAATCGGCTGAGATATTTTTTTACTTGACCAATATTTTTCACCTTTGGCTAGCACATTTTCCTAATGTTTATTAGTTTGGTCGAGATATTTCTGTATTTGGCCACCATTTTTCCCATTTGGCTAACAAATTTTCCTTCTTTTTATGAGTTTGGACGAGAAGTTTCTTTACTTGGTCAATAGTTTTCACCTTTGGTTAACATGATTTCCTACTTGCCCAATATTTTTCACATTTGACGAACAATTTTCCTACTTTTCATAAGTTTTGTCGAGCTATTTCCTATTGTCAACATTTTTAATTAATTTGGTTACAATTTTTCCTACTTTTTATAATATTGGTCGAGTTGTTTCTTAATTTGGCCAACTGTTTTGTCAGTTTGGCTAACAATTTTCCTACCTTTTATAAAGTTGGTCGAGCCGTTTCTTATTTTGGCCAACAGTTTTGTCAGTTTGGCTAACAGTTTTTCTTACTTGACTGTTGGAGTGGTACATAGAACCTGTACTTTTGTCTGGATGTGAAATGTTGGTTGTGGAACAATTGATGCACACAAACAATAATAAACGAGACATGCACACAGTGGACCACCAGTACACATTGGAACAGAGAGACAGGAATAAATACACGTTGGTATAGTGAGACAGAATCACATACACAAGTACAATACCACAAAAGTACAAATACACAAATATCTGCAAACGAGCCAAGTACACCAGAAGAATGTCACAAGTACAAAAGGACAAGTGTTTACAAAAATGATACAAATCAAATAACAAAGACAGAGATTTTCATTTGTTTTCTCTTTTAATTTTCAATGGACCCAGGACCCAGTGGTATACACTTGTCTGAGTAGTCAGTCGCTAATATCATACGTGTCCATGAGCACCCATTGTTGTTGGTCTTCTCTTTTTTATAATACGAATACCTGGTTGGGTAACATGATCGACAGCGCCTTGCAGTAATTCCTAAGGGTTGTCAATTTGGCTCTATCTTTTTGTTGGATATCCGTTTCCTCTGTTACTATGTGAGCAGTAGTGTTTTTCCCAGCTTGAGCGGTGTCTAAGGGCTTCTGATGTTGTGTTTTTATATGACGATGTAAATTGTCTTTTCGTTGATACAAACGCCCACAGCTGTGGCATTTGTGGGTTGTGGAATTGTGAACTGTATTAGTGTGGCGTGTGAGATTGTATTTTTCAGTAAATATTTTCCCACAGGTGATACACAGGTGGCCTTCTTTCTTAGGAGTGGGCATAATGCTTCTGGGTGCCAATACGATGTCTTGATACTAGTTGGTTGATAACAGTAGCTTGGTACACGGTCTGTGAGAATGCAGAGTCTTTATATTTCACCTAGTTGATCAGTTATCACACCTGTGAAAACAGCAAGCACAACAATTTCAGTGTCCAAGATTATTTTAATGTTCAGGTTGTTTACTAATCTACTGACCGATCATATCTTTGACTTGGGCAGGTTGTTCGTGTGTCTACTCGTCTGTATCGCGTCCTTCAAGACCGATAACGTCTATTTCTAACCAAGAATTAATATTGTCAATCTTTCCTTGAGTGAAAAAGTTTCACATGTCCTGTGCTATATAGGGAATTTAGCCAACGGAGTTGACAACAGTTCTTCAATATGTATCCCATTCAGGTCTTGTTTGGTTTCAATGCGTTGCCTCTTGTAATAACTAAACATATGGGTTCAAAACGACTCATAAAGACTTGTACTGTCAAATGTTATAGTACCACATTGACCGGAGTTTGTACGTTTAACGAGTACACCCGCCTGGTTGTCTCTCTGTTGATTTTGTTCCTAACTACTCTTTCTTGGTTCAGTGTATAATTTTTTTAGTGACAACCGGTCTTATGGCAACCTGATGAGGGTCTGTTGGTGGCGTAGACATCTTTTTCGTGTTGACCAAATGTGGAATTGACACCAATGCCACCGAAATTATAAGGCGGGCTTAGTCTGTGTTCTTCACGAATAATAACAGTCGCACTTGGTCACAACACTGTGATAGCTTGTGCGCTGATATTCACGTTTTTCACACTAGGAGACATCGATTTACCACTAGTGAGAGCCCTGATGAATGTGGGGTGTTTGTGTCAGTAAACGATCATTCGAGTGATATACCACTCTGTAGCCACCCATATGAAACACACCGTGAGAAGACATAACACTACAACGACGTATGTTTATATTGAGCTTTGTTCCGTTATTGACGACCTAAATGTAGCCGCTTACCACCCATCCACCAGTGTGGATTGACTGAACGTTAAGGAGGTCGGTGATGTTGGTGGCGATGGACGTTCGTTGTTGGTTGGCGAGGGCTCGGGAGTTGCGTGTTCGTCGTTATATTCGTGGAGACATGCCTCAAGTCTACTGAGACTTAGCGTGATTATGTCCTCCTTGGTAAAGTGTTCTTGTAGTACAGACTGCAGTCGACACTTTACTAGATCATAAAAACTATCTCTTTTAACCCAAGACTCCATAAGCGAATCCACGAGTGGCTGGGCTTGCTGCATATTTGCGAATAGCGCAGTCCAGGCAATCGCTGTGTGGTTCCGCTCTTAATAGACCCCACAGTTTCCGAATTAGGACTTCCTGGTCATCTGTATCTGTAAAACATAGATAAAAATAAGGTACTATACCATCTGTACATGGAACACATAATATCATTATTAGCTCTGGCTCGGATATGACGCCCTCCTTTTTATAAGACCGTACAGTCATAGCGAACATGGGCATGTAAACCCCAACAGACACAATTCTGACTACCCATACGACTACCCAATACTAATAGTGTATATTAAGCTACCACCGTAACGCTATGTTCACATCATTTTGACACAGCCTAATATAAGCTGTTACGAATCTATCTTGTTGTTTCCTCAGCTGTTATATACGTCTATGTCTATATATCCCCTGTATTATACTAGTATTGTTAGGTTATCGGTGTGTCGACATGAAGAAGCATATCGAAAATGTGAAAGATTTATCAAAGTCCAACTTACCATTGTGTTGTTGTTTGTCCATCAAGAATGATGATGACCATTCATTTCATCCATTGGGGTTGAAGGTGTGGAGCCGTGGGTTCTAAGATGGCTGATAAGGCCTATTTTGGCTCGAAATGTTCTTTGACAATGTGGACAAAGAATGCTTGCCGTCTCTGGAGGAGGAATTCTTGCAGTGGTTTTTCTGTCCTGCCTTTTCTTCACAGCTCTTGCAGTCCTGGTTGCCTCACATATGACTGCACCTTTGCGCAATGATGCACGCCACGAATTTCGGTCTCTGGCTGCAGCCTCCCAGGTGTCATGATGAATTCCAAAAGCATTCAGTGAAATTTTCAGAGTGTCTTTAAAACGTTTCCTCTGGCCACCTTGGGAGCGTTTACCACAACGCAGTTCGCTGTAAAAAATTCGTTTAGGGAGCCTGTGATCTGGCATGCGAGTCAAGTGACCAGCCCAGCGAATCTGATTCTTCATCAGTAGAGTGTGAATACTGGGCATGGATGCTCTTTCTAGGACTTCAGTGTCTGGAATCTTGTCTTGCCATTTAATCTTCAGTAGCTTCCTTAGGCAGACTGTGTGGAAGTGGTTTAATTTCCTAGCGTGTCGCTGATAAACAGTCCAGGTTTCACAAGCATATAGCAGTGTGGATAATACAACTGCTTTGTAGACTTTTAGCTTTGTTTGCAGGCTTATTCCAGTTCTGTCCCATACATTCTTGTACAGTCTGCCAAAGGCTGCACTGGCCTTGGAGATTCTTGCATTCACTTCGTCATCGATTGTGGCAGCTTGTGACAGGGTGCTGCCAAGATAGGTAAATTTGTCCACAACACTTAGTCTATGATCATTCACTTTGATATTCGGCACAGTGTGATTATTTCCTGGAGCTGGCTGGTACATAACTACAGTCTTCTCCAAGTTGATATTGAGCCCAAAGTTGGCACAGGCATGTGAGAAAGCTGAAACATTATGTTGCATGTCCGCCTCTGAGTTGGCGTATAGAGCGCAATCATCAGCAAACAGGAGCTCTCTGACGGTGCCGCTGTTAATTTTGGTTTTAGCTTTCAGCCTTCTGAGATTGAATAACTTTCCATCCATTCGGTAGTTGATGTCTATTCCAATGTCGTCGTTCTCGAAGGCATTCATCAACATGGCTGAAAACATGAGGCTGAACAGTGTTGGTGCCAGTACACATCCTTGCTTCACTCCATTGGTGACAGGAAAGGGTTCAGACAGCTCACCATTTTCCTGTACTCTTGCCTGCATGCCGTCATGAAATAGCCGCACTACTTGGACAAACTTTCGTGGACAGCCATATTTTGCCATAATCTTCCACAGTCCTTCTCTGCTGACTGTATCAAAAGCCTTGGTAAGGTCAATGAAAGTGGAGAACATTTCGCAGTTCTGTTCCTGACATTTCTCTTGCAGCTGCCTTGCAGCGAAAATCATGTCAACAGTTCCACGTTCTTTTCTGAAGCCACATTGACTCTCAGGAAGAAGACCTTGATCGAGATGGGCTGTGAGGCGATTGAGGAGAATTCTGGCGAGTATCTTCCATGCAATTGAAAGCAAGGAGATGCCTCGGTGGTTGTCACAGGATTGGCGGTTTCCTTTACGTTTGTAAAGGTGGACTATTGACGCGTCCTTAAAATCTTGTGGCATGGTCTCGTTCATCCATATGTTTGTGAAGACTTGGTGAAGCTGCTCTGTTAGGACCGGCCCACCTGCCTTGTATATCTCTGCTGGGATGGAGTCAGGACCAGGTGCCTTGCCGCTGGAGAGTTGCTGGATGGCTTTGTTTATTTCCACTATGGTTGGCAGGTCATCAAGAGTCTCATTGGTGGGAACTTGAGGAAGGCAATTGATGGTTTCATCATCGAAGAAGGAAGTTGCATTTAGGATTTTGCTGAAATGCTCTGCCCAGCGTTGGAGGATTTCTTTCTTATCGGTGACCAATGTTCCCCCGTCTGCACTGAGGAGGGGAACTATGCCTGGTGATGAAGGACCATAGACCGCTTTCAGTGAGTCGTAGAAGTTTTTCATATCGTGTCTGTCAGCAAAGCCCTGAATTTCATCAGCTTTGCTGCTCAGCCAGGAGTCCCGCATGTGCCGAAGTTTCTGCTGCACTACTCTCTGAATGTTCTTGAAAGCATCTTTTTTTGATGTTGACTTTGGGTCATTCAAATGTGCCTTGAGGAGAAGATGTTTCTCGGTCAGCAATTGGTTGATGTCTTCGGAATTTTCATCAAACCAGTCTTTATGCTTTCGGGGGGCTGGACCCAGGATTTCCATAGCAGTGTTGTAAATCGTGTCCTTTAGGGCTCTCCATTCTGTTTCTGTATCCTGTTTAGCTTCAGCATTGGGCTTGAGGCGGTCTTCCAGCATATTTTCAAACGACTGCTGCATTTTCTTGCTGTTTAGGCGGGTGACATTTAGCTTTGTTTTCATTTTCGCCCCTTGAGGGCGCCGTGGTGGCCTGATGTGGATGTTCATTTTCGAGACAATGAGACGATGGTCTGTCCAACATTCGGCACCACACATGGATTTTGTCACTCGAACGTCTTGTCTGTCACTCCTCCTGACGATGACATAGTCAATGAGGTGCCAGTGTTTCGAGCGAGGGTGCATCCACGATGTCCTATTTCTCATGGGGAGACGGAAAATTGTGTTCGTAATCAGGAGATCATGTTCGGCACATGTCTGAAGGAGGCGGAGTCCATTGCTGTTACAATTTCCGACTCCATGCTTTCCAATAATGCCACTCCAAGAGGTGGTGTCCGTGCCTACTCTGGCATTGAAATCCCCAAGGAGTATAAGTTTGTCTCCTTTGGGAACAGATGTTAATACATTGTGCAGGTCCTCATAGAACTTATTCTTGACATCATCTTCATTGGTCATAGTTGGTGCGTAGACACTCACAATGGTTGCGTGCTTCCTTCCATTCAGCAGAGGCAACTTCATGGTCATGAGCCTGTCGTTTACAGCCTTTGGAAATCCAGCTAATTTGCCGACCAGGGCCGACTTAATGGCAAATCCCACACCGGATTGGCGTCTTTCCTCGCTTTTCCTTCCACTCCAGAAAAATGTGTAGCCGGCACCAATTTCACAGATTTGGCCTTCTTCTGCAAGTCGTGTCTCGCTCAAGGCTGCAATGTCGATGTTGTACCTGCCGAGCTCTCTCCCAATCAGTGCTGTTCGTCTCTCCGGACCCGACGCGCCGTCTCTGTCAAGTAGGGTGCGTACATTCCAGGTTCCAATTGTTAAGGGAATATGGTTTACTCTTTTAGCTTTGCTTGTTTTATCTTTCTTTGTATGTCGACCGCAGTTTAGGGTACCCACCAACCGCGGCTAGCTGGTTAGGTAGTGATGAAGCAGACAATGTTTAGGGCACCTTTTCTAGCCCCTTCCTCATGCTATGGAGGTGAGCAGTGTGTTCCTATAGAGGGCTGCTCAGTCGCTCAGGGGGCTGCCGAATCCCACTGCTGCTCCGGTCAGTAGAAGACGACCATATGGCCTGAGCCGCCTGTGTGCAGGTCTGCGACTACGGCTGCCAGCGTACCCACGCCTGCCGCTTTGCCGCTCGCCCATCGCCACAGGGCTTGAAGGTGATATGTGACGTTGGATGAAGAATGACTTGCGCGATGACTTGGATTAAAGTGAGGAAGAGTTGCGCAATTCGTCGACCTCACTCTCTCGCCTGAGTCCATCTGAGTCCAGTGGCAAGACAAGTCGAGACGATTGGAGACGAATACAGGTGCAGTGGATGACCAGGGCGCTCTACGTGCCTTGCCGTGCTCATTACGTTCCACAACGCTTTGCAGGTAAACGCCGTCTTGCCCGTTGAATCAGGAATGATTTCTTCCGCGCAGTCTGCCGAATCCTGTCTTCACATGCTGGGTAGGCATACCCTAGTTTACTTCTTGGTTTGACACCAAATCGGATACCCATGCCTGGTTTAGCCAGCCTCTCACAGCTGTTGCCCGGGGGGTGGCCGCTGTCGCATGCTGACAGCTACTAGGAGCCACAGGCACGAGCTGGGTGTCAGACTTGGACCAGTGGGGGATGGGTCCTGAAAGGACATGAGAGCCATCCTTACCAAAGGTGCTACCAATGCCTGACACCCCGTACCCCCCCCCCCCTTACCATTAATGCTTTGATGAGCACGTTGACAGGCCCCCAAAAAGCCTGTCAACGTGTTGTATGTCTAGGGATCTAGACTCGGGCTCAAAACAGGCAACAATAACTCCGTTAAACATAATATAGCAACTTTAATGAACGTTAATATACAGTGCGTTGGCGCAGTGGGTTTAACAAGCTCGCACTGAGGCGTTGCATATCACAGAGGTTTAACATCACACATGATTGTAACAAACATTCTTAGCAACTATCTAGCATATGTCTATGACCCTAAATCTATATGGGTCTAAACTATTAAGTCCCTCTAAGGCAGGCCCTGTTGCCTCTCCGATGTCCCGTCTGTCTCTGCCGATTTACCCGTGTCGCAATCCGACACGGGTGGTAACTCTGTTCGAGTTCCTCGTGGACCCCGTAATAGGCGGGCCACATCAGTGTCCACGGTACAGTGGACTCACTGACCAGTCCTTCGAGAAGGTTCTGGATTACTCTGGCCTTCGAGTGACTTACTTCTTTCCCTTGGGCGGGAGTTGTAGCCCTTGGCTAATATCTATTAACTCATGTTGTTTTTCCCGTACAATGTGAGTCTGTGACAATGTGTCCCTGAATGACACTCTTATTTCACCGAGTGAAAATTCGTATCCGTACCGGGCCTACTTGGAAGCTCTTCTGAATTATGGCGAAGAGGCCAAAAAGAGTCATCTGACGTCAGCTCTATACTATCAAGATACTCCTTTGCCCATGACAGACACAAATGGTGATAACAATAAATGTCTAGCCAAAAGAAGATCTTTAGCCAGCTACAGTGTGCCTCTGGATATGATGGGGCGCCTACATTCCGACATTTTCAATCAGGACAGGTACATGTTGAATGGCGTCGATATTAAAATCAAACTAACCCTATCAAATCCGTCTTTAATTTGATTGCCACCGATGTAAATGGTGGGTACAAAAGTGTCATTACTTACGCCGCCCTCTTGGTGAGGAAAGCTAAGTTAAATCCAGCTATCTCTCTGGCCCATGAAAAAGCCTTATTGAGAGCCAATGCCAAGTATCCTTTTAAAAGAGTGGTGGTATAGACTTTTCTATCCCTAAAGGTATGTTTTCCCACACACAAGATAACCTTTTCCTCAGCCAGACACCGACCCGGGTGGTGATCGGTTTAGTGAATGCTTCGTATTTTAATCGCGAGCTGAATACGAACCCCTTCGTATTCAATCATTATCAGTTAAACTATTTGAGTCTAATGGTAGATGGGCGTAGTGTTACAGGCAAACCCTTAACCATGAATTATACCACAAGTCAGTACATGCGAGCTTTCCATGGTACCAATTTGGCCCTCGGTCTGACCGGTAAGGATGTCGGGAATGGTATAAATTATGAAAGTTATAGTCAATGGTATTGTCTCTATGGTGTTGATCTGACTCCCAGTATATTAGATGGAGAAAAGTTTGAATTGGCGAAATCTGGTCCACTGTCAGTAGAACAAAAGTTTGACGTTATAACGACTGCACCTCTACAAGTCGTCGTATACGCCGAACTCGACTCGGTCCTAGAAGTTTCCAAGACGAGACAAGTGCTAACAGATTACATAGCATAATGGATACCCAACAACTAAGACAATTACTCATGTCTGATCTGCTTGTTCGACGCCTTCCCTTAGTCAACGTATGCGCTAGAGATCATTTGCCTAGACACATTGATAGAACACAGCCAGCTGGTTTGATCGTCAATACTGACCCCAGTGCTTACTCTGGGTCACATTGGATCGCCCTATGTTTTAATGGTCTAGGTCAGTTTGAATATTTCGATTCGTTTGGGTTGCCATCATTACACGCCGACATTATCGGTTTTATACAAAGAAACTCGGACAGATCACCCGTGTACAATACCCGTATGCTACAAGACATTAATAACAGTACTTGTGGTCTGTATGCGTTGTATTTCTTATTGATGAAATCCCGCGGCTCGAGCATGTCCTGTATCCTTCAACCCTTTGGACACAGACAACACGTGAACGATCGTCTCGTATTTCGATTGGTTACTCCGTGGTTAAAAAAGACAAGTCCAGAACTGTTTACAACTAGATAACTTCATCGTTATAAACTGAGACGACCACTCGTCTTTTTGTGTCTACAATGATCAAGATGTCTACACCCAAGTGGTTATTCATGGCAAGACCTGTTGATATGCCCAGACAACTAGATAACAGTTTGAAAGCGGTGACAGTTTCTCAAGACACAGGAACAACGACACTTCATCTATATCAATCTACCGACAGTCAAGACCAGACATCTTTCTACAATAATCAAGTCCCTCTGCTCCCTTTGTGTCTACAACGATCAAGATGTCTACACCCAAGTGGTTATTCATGTCAAGACCTTCCAGTTTTAAATGTTGTATACCAATAAAACCCATTTGAAAATGTTATTATTTGTTTTTAATTTTGTTTATCTATTTTATTATGTCTTTTGTTCCATTGTATGGTTTTTCCTCTCTCTCTCTCTCTCTCTCTCTCTCTCTCTCTCTCTCTCTCTATATATATATATATATATATATATATATATATATATATATATATATATATATGTCACTGTTGCTGTCTCTCGGAAAAGAAAAAAAAAGCCACTTGAAACAACCTATAAAACCATGCTGCAAACATTCATAGCAAGGGGTTAGTGGTACCACCGCGGGTGTTTCTCATTAAGAAATTCCTGAACATAGCCATGAAACGTGCGTGTTGGTGGTCCCATGCAATCTTACTGTGTGTGTCTGTCTGTCTGTATGATTCTGTGTATATACGCGTGTCTGTTTGTTTCGTTGTACGTATTTGTTTCTGTATATGTACGTAGGTGTGTGTCTGTCTGTTTCGTTGTTTTTGTGTCGTTGTACGTATTTGACTGTCTGTTCCTGTTCATTGTCTACAATCAAGAATGCATATCTATTAATGTTACGTACTTCAATGATGTTTTCATATATTTTCTGGTGTACATAGGGGAAAAAACAGCCCTGTCTTAATACGGTGACAGTGGCCTATTTCATTATCAATCCTTATGATAGTTTTGTTTTCTATGTTTTTTTTGGTTCCAACCAATTTGTAGTTTTTCAATAACGCAAGTATAAAACAGATAAAGTAAGACAGACCTTGTGATGCCTGAACTCTCCTTTTCCTGTGCTCGCGTGCGCGCGCCCGTGGGCGAGTTTATTATATGAGAAACCATTTTACCGGTCTTAATCTCATGGTAAATATTACCCCTCTTTCACGTTCCGTTATGTTAGTTTGTGATTACATGTGTGTAGTTGTGTGTGTGCGCGCTTGTGTTTGAGTATCGTTGTGTTTTTGTATGGATGTCTGTTTGTTTCGTTATACTTGTGTGTCTGTCTGAATGTAGAAGTATAGGCGTTCCTGATTGTATGGTTGATGTCTTTGTGATGTATACTTGTATGGTTGTCTTTGTGGTTGTATGTGTTTATGTATTTGTTATAGACAACGAGGCTCATGTAGACGATTACGATGATATATGGCCTAGAGGAACAGTCCAAGCACCTGGAACTGTATTGACACGCGATGATAGTCCTCTTCAGTGTTCTGCGGGCCCGATCGACAACCATCACCATTACAGCGGACATCAACCACTCAGACCTACGACCCCCCCCCCCCCCCCTCACTATATTACTAAACCCAGACTCTTAGTTTTTTTCAGATTATACCCTCATATTATATTTATAACCATCCCTAAATCGACCACTAATACACCTTACCACCATATCCATTACTACTTTATAAGATTTCCTTTGTAATGATGGTAGTGAATAAGCTACATAACACCCTTTAATTTCACTTAGACACTACTATCACACCCTTTTTACTTTTGTTCAGTAACCATCTATACCTCTACCCATGCTTCGTCGAGTATAACCACGATCCGTCACACCCTTGCAACTTTATCTTTCACTCGCCATATTCATATACTCCGTTCCTTTCTAACCAAAATATATAACGTTTCCCCTTCACACCCGTACTCACACCGCCACAGTCATACACTAATCACTTTCACAGAAACAACCCACCAACCAAAATATACCCCTGTTCCCACCAGACCACCCACCCATAATTTTACAGAAACCCGCCAAAAAAATTTCACCCAAAAAAGCCGCATCCATTTCCCCCTCAGTCGGCAAAAAAACCTAAAATCTATCACCCGCCAACACCGCAACCAAAAAACTACGTGGCTGCGCGCCAAACTTAACTACTATTGTGTACTTCACAAATTCCCAGATGACGTAACAGCGGGGTCTTCTAGAAACGTCATTACAATGTTAGTGACCGGCAACAGTCCCGTCACACCAGTATACATACACGCACACATGTGCACAGTATCTCCCCCCCCCCCCACACACACACACACTCACACATACACATATGCATGTACATAATTACTATTGACCTATTGTTATCAGGAATTAGCGATTCACGACCCATGTAATCAACAATCAAATCAACCAACAAACCGACTAACCAATCAACCAACCAACCAACCAGCCATCCAACCAGCCATCTAAAAAAGCATCCAACTATCCAACCAGCCATCCAACCAGCCAACTAACCAACCAGCCAACTAACCAACCAATTAACCAACCAGCCAACTAACCAACCAGCCAACTAATCAACCAATCAACCAACCAACCAGCCAACTAACCAACCAGCCAACTAACCAACCAGCCAACTAACCAACCAGCTAACTAACCATCCAGCCAACTAACCAACCAGCCAACTAACCAACCAGCCAACTAACCAACCAGCCAACTAACCAACCAATTAAGCAACCAGCCAACTAAACAAACAACCAACTTACCAACCAATCAACCAACAAACCAGCCAACTAACCAACCAGCCAACTAACCAACCAGCCAACTAACCAACCAGCCAACTAACCAACCAGCCAACTAACCAACCAGCCAACTAACCAACCAGCCAATTAACCAACCAATCAATCAACCAACCAGCCAACTAACCAACCAGCCAACTAACCAACCAGCCAACTAACAAACCAGCCAACTAACCAACCAGCCAACTAACCAACCAGCTAACTAACCAACCAGCCTACTAACCAACCAGCCAACTAACCAACCAGCCAACTAACCAACCAGCCAACTAACCAACCAGCCAACTAACCAACCAGCCAACTAACCAACCAGTCAACTAACCAACCAGCCAACTAACCAACCAGCCAACTAACCAACCAGCCAACTAACCAACCAGCCAACTAACCAACCAGCCAACTAACCAACCAGCCAACTAACCAACCAGCCAACTAACCAACCAATCAACCAACCAACCAGCCAACTAACCAACCAATCAACCAACCAGCCAACTAACCAACCAACCAACAAACCAGCCATTCAACCATCCAACTAACCTACCAACCAACCATTCAACCATCCACCGAACTAACTAACAATTAAACAATCAGCCAACCTCCCATCCATCCAGCCAACTATCCAAAATCAAACCACCAACAAACCAGTGCCTTGAATTCAACTGAACTAAACAATGGCAACATACCTCGTACACCCGATGTTTGGTGTGCAACGAATCAACATAATAACATGCTATCTCTATGTTAGAATATAAGATAACAGACGACAGAATAACTAAACTAAGAACATAAAGAGAGTTTTAAACATCTGCACGTCGAATGTATTGTACCGGGTTTTATACCGTAATGCTCGGTCTCCTTCCGCAGATCAGTCTGCCGAGAACATACGCACAAAGCACGAATTCTGAAGCTCCAGCGACGACACCCAGCAGTCTCCGAGACAATTGCTCCCATGACCCAAACGACGTAGAGCGGATTTGAACTCATGGCCGTCAGAACGCAAGGCAGGCGACGTAACTACTTATCCACGGAGACTCCGTCTTGTGAATAGAAGTTTAGACTAAACACAATCTCACAAGCATAAGATCCATCTATACCCAGAGAAGGGCATACTAAACACAATTTCACAAGACTCAGATCCGTCTATACCCCACAGAAGGGCATACTAAACACAATTTCACAAGACTCAGATCCGTCTATATCCCACAGAAGGGCAGACTAAACATAATCTCACAAGACTCAGATCCGTCTATACCCCACAGAAGGGCAGACTAAACACAACACATACAAATAAGATCCATCTATACCCTATAGAAGAAAAGATAGATCACACATGTATACATAACTAAACACAACACATACAAATAAGATCCATCTATACCCTATAGAAGAAAAGACAGATCACGCATGTATACATAACTAAACACAACACATACAAATAAGATCCATCTATACCCTATAGAAGAAAAGAGAGATCACGCATGTATACATGTGATGGTGTCTTGAACTCAACCGTAGTCCATACACGTGCTTCTACTTACAGTGCACTGGTCTTATATGTGCGTGTACATTAGATTTGTTTACTACCAGTGTCTCTGGCAATGAAACGAACACACTCCGACTTCTGAGGTACTCGTAATTTACTTCCCAAAGTCAAGGACGAGAAGTAGACATTTTAGTTCAGCTGACAAATGGTGACGTTCAAGCCGCTACTTCGGCATCAGCAAAATGGAAGTTTAAGATCGAGAGATCTGACCCATTCGACCATGCTGCTCTTTCTCATAAATCTGTACATCTGTAAACATCTTCATCATGTTGACATGTCTTACTGCATCAACAGCCTGTGTGTAGACAATAAAGCAAAGATGTAATCATTTATTTACTTCTATAGACCGCTCAATGAATGTTCTCAGCATATACACAATATTTAGTGTCCCTGGCCTGTCTCCGTGGCTAAGGTCTTGCGAACGCGGTTTGTGAGCCCGTATACCCTGGTCCGAAACACAGCGGTGCTGGGTTTTTTTCCCAAAAAGGTGTAGGTGCTGGTCGTTCAGAAAGCAATGGTAATCTACGTAAATTTTGCCCAGGATTCACGAACAGCAAACATACTGGGGTTGACTGCAACGTCCTGTGAAGGACATGCAACTAAATTTTGCTTTCTACAAACCCATATTGTTCTTCCAGTGCTTCGGGTTGTATTTTCTTACTATCTCTTTGCATAATAATTGTAACATAATCTTCGTGATGTGACACTTTATGCTAGATATTTGATGTTGATGACATTCCAACGCTTCCGGTGTCTTAGGGCTTGCAATAAATATACATTTACATTTTTAAGGAATTATGTCTCAGCACCATATATTATATTCAGCAGTATGGCGATATAACCCATATGCATATTGCAGTGATTGATTGGTTGATTTAGTAACCGAGATCACAGCATTCGGGACATTCCCATAAGCGCTCCGTCCCCATCCTCAGCAGCCAGCGAAGAGTTCCAACAGTTATTTACAGTGATTTGAGGGGAAACCAGTGCCAGGTTAATAGTACTGTTCCCATCTCCTACTCGGCTTCCATTTCTAGTGACACAGTCACTGTTGATGCAGAAAAGGTTGATGGTTTCAAGTTCATAATAAAGCTCCTCCCATTTGTTTGTTGGAAGCCATGTGTCCCCATGATCTGCCTTTAGCATTGAAATCCCACAGAACATGGCGTTATCCTGGCGATTCAAAATATTACTGAGACACTGTCACTTCTAAGAGTCTACTTTCGCATTGCAGACATAAGCACTGACAAACATAATAGGGTTCGATCATTGTAATCTTCTATAGGTAAACATGTAGAAGACAATATTCTAGGAAATCATAGCTTCAAGGGACATAAATAGTATCGATGTTTCAATTAACAAGGGTGACAATGAAATAATGTATTGTGGTATATAAATGAAGACTGTGTAATTTAAACAGTTAGATTTAGAATAGCTTAGTAAGATATATAAAAATGTAAACAAAACGTACGATAAATAGCTACAACAATACATTCCAGTTAATGCACTGTCTTAGATATTCAGTGTGTGACATCGTATGGTATATAATATCTCAAGTGAATTGTAGTATATTCACGGTATTCTAGATCAAGTGTAATATCCGTTTACGTACAGTGCTAGCTGGTACTCTTTATATAACATTTTTGGCTGGCACATGTGATTGTGCTATAAAAAAACAAGCTTTACAACATGAGTCAGTTTTAGTAAGCATCAGCATGATGTTCAAACTGAAACTAACTATTGTAGTTGTGACAGCCATTACCTGCATATTATTATTATTATTATTATTATTTTATTATTATTATTATTATTATTCTTATTCTTATTCTTATTATTATTATTATTATTATTGGTGTCTTGAACACTGGGAGCCATTCTACTCTGAACTCAACAAACAACACGGGCAGTCACGTGGATATTCAAATCAAAACAAGTTTCACTGCTAACGTTAGACGTCATAACGAAGTCAGAAGACGCACACAACACCACAGTTGAAAGTGGACATAGGGAAAATCGTTCCCTGAAAATCTTGTTTTTATGTGAGAACTAGCTGACCCAGCTCCTGACGTGGATCTATCTATCTATATATCTATCTATCTATCTATCTATCTATCTATCTATCTATCTATCTATCTATCTATCTCTCTATCTATCTATCTATCTATCTATCTATCTATCTATCTATCTATCTATCTATCTATCTATCTATCTATCTGTCTATCTATCTATCTATCTATCTATCTATCTATCCATCCATCCATCCATCCATCCATCCATCCATCCATCCATCCATCCATCCATCCATCCATCCATAAATCCATCCATCCATCCATCCATCCATCCATCCATCTATCTATCTATCTATCTATCTATCTATCTATCTATCTATCTATCTATCTATCTATCTATCTATCTATCTATGATCTTCTGTTTCCTGTTTCCGGTTACGAGTGGACGTGTTTTCACAAGCTCTCCCAGTTTTTATAGAATTTATCAAAGTTTTGCCTATTTTCAATCGAGATGCTGTGTATTTCATTGTGTTAGTTCTAAAACTGGATCTAATACGAATTAATATCTTAAGTTTATGTGACTGTGGTTTAGTGAAATGAGGATTTCTTTGATAAATGAACGGTATGGTCATTCAATTTCGAAACCTACCAATTATCGATTAACGACAACGTGTGTAAACCATGCTTGACTAGCGCTTGACTAGCGCGTGGTAAGTCGCCAGCACACAATATCGCAACAAACGAACCGCAACACATGACTTCAAATAGCCCGCGGTGCGTCTAGACTACAATGAGTTCGCTGCATTCTTCAAACGGGTTTGATAACATGATGCAGTAATGTCATCTATAGGAGAGGCCTCTCTGGAGGTGACTGGTGTTAAAACAAGATCCGGTTTACGATCGGCCGTGAATAAACCATACACACTAAACAAAGAGAAGGCGGTGAAGACCAAGCTAGCCAGGTGTGTGAATCCAGTCGACCGAGTCGTCCAACACACCAACTCCGGCCAATGTGTTACAGTATCCTTTAACAATACACTCCATTATGAGGCATTTCGAACGTGCCTCATCAATTATTACATGCCTGAACGAATCCAACACAGACAAGATAGAAGCGGGGCCTACGTGGAAGATCTGATTACGACGCCAGTCCTTACAATACATTTATATCACTCGAAGAACAAGTTACTAGCTCAGGGCAGCGTTGAAAACATTAAATCTTGGCTAAAATTAGACTTTGTCGAGCTGGAGAACTCAATACTTACATTCACGAGTAGAGACATATCAAAGACACAAGATATCATCAACATGCTCGTCTCGAGTGAAGACTCAAAATCTACACAGCCCACAACTACAGCTGTGGACATCACAGCAGACAATGTTTCTAAACTAACACATACAATGAATGAACAGGACAATACCATCAACACGAGATCACCTACCCCATCAGTACTCTTTGCTATTGGATATCCAATGGAGCACCTCCAAAACAACGTTGAGACCAACGTAAGAGTAGCAGAAGAAATACCAGCCTTAGATAACACGCCAACTATCAATGGACAATCGTGCGATTGTCATAGGCGCATTGAGGTAATAGAGCAATCCTTAAAGGCGCTCACTGCTACTGTTACAGCGAACATTGCAGCTAACAGCAAGACCAGCAGTGACTACACTGCTCTCAAAGAAGAAATCACGCTCCTGATAGAGGAAAATCTGTTGCTAAGAAAAACAATAGAAACTTTACAGCACGAGTCCTCCACCAACTCAACTGAACAAGCGTGTAACTCCCAAGCAGCTGTATCAAATTCGGAGAATCTTGAAGCCCAGTTTCACCAAAAACAAGACGCGGAAGAACCTCAACGTGCAGAGGAAGATAAAACGCTACAAGCAGTCTATCCCATTGGTGTAAAGATAAGCAACAGATTCGAAGTGCTTCAAGAAAATTCGTCAGAAAACGTACAGTGCTATAGTGCACTGCCAACAGACAACACACGACTCCAGGAAACACAGGGAGAGTCACATGGGGATGTACAGACTGCTGCTAAATGGGAGAAACAGCGAGTAAGGCGTACTGACAACCAACATGTGCAGACAGCACGACCCGACTGTACACACATTATAATAGGCGACTCTCTAATGAAAGGTCTATACAGCGACCGGATGGCTACTACAGACAAAGACATTGTGTCCATAATTCCATTGCCTGGGGCTGGTGTTGACCGGCTAACAGACAAGATTAGGAGGTTGGCTGTAAATCTTAACGTAAAAAGGACAAGCGTCCATATTGGTATCAATGACACCATGAACAACCAGCAAATCACAACATCTCAACTGCTGGCGCTCTTGAACGGATTACGTCACACTTTTCCTAACTCGTCCATTTTCTTCTCCTCCATCATATCACCGAGTTATGGATTCCAGCGTCGTCTAGCTGACATAAATAACAACATATTGCAGAAGTTTTGTTCTCACAACAACATACAGTTCATCAACAACACACCGGTGTTTACTTCACAGTCAGAAGCACCTAAAAAGCGACTTTATAAAGATCAAATACATTTGTCTACATTGGGCACCAGCTTGCTCGCCAAAAATCTTAAGTACCCTGAACGTACACAACCTACATCCAATACTGGATCGCGTAGGACACTTTTAGCTACACCACCTCAAACTCAAGCCAGACGATATACTGCCGCCACATCAAGTACCAATAAGCCAGATGAGAGCAGACCACTCATAACTACGACACCTGATATCCAAGCCAGACGGAACATTTCCATCACACCAAATCCGTACAATACGCCTTCTTACACGCAGGAGGGTGATAATTATGAAGATACGTTCCCTCTTCTCCACAGCAAGGATCAATCCAGTAGTAACAACAACGTGCCACCAAAGCCTCCTGTTAGCCACGAATCAGAGTCTGTAGTTGGAAGTCGTTACACACCCGTGAGAAATCAACAGTATCCACTCCATTGTAACCCAGAGTTGTTATACCTCACACGGTTTAGCCCAGCTTCACTTCGGCAGGCATTTATGATGTCGCTGTACCAAGGACCAACACAGCCTGGTATTTACTAGCAATTCAGCACAAAGCAACACCGGATCTCGGTACAAGAAATACCTCTCCTAGAATGTTTATTCGCATACTTGGTTATTGATTTATATAGCAACGTATTAGATTGTACGTGGCTGTAAAAATTGACTCGTATTGAAGTCACAGAGATTGACACTTACATATCTTTTATAATACTTTTTATCGCCTTAATACTCTGAGTGAGGGGGTCTTCACTCACCGCTTTAAACAGAGACATTGACTTGTATAGTCATTTATTGATTCTTTTGGATAACAGTTGGTACTTAGCTTGTGAAGTAGTTTTTTCAAGTTAATTAATTGTTGTATGTTCTTTAATTCGTTTTGTTCCTTGTTTGCATTATATTCGTTGGTCTAATTAGTTATATCGTTATAATATTGTCATTTACTTATCCATTTGTATTATTGATATTTTGTAAGTTAATGTAATTGTGATTTTTTTATGATCTTGTATTTTTGCTTAACTTTGACTAATTTACACTTTCTTCATGGATGAAATGTCTGTGAAGTGGCAACACTGACTCAATAAGTCACGAATACGCCTTGGACACTTAAACATTTGCAGCTTATTTAACAAGCTACCAGAGTTATCTTCTAATCTTAATCAAAACTTTCATTTATTCGGCCTTAGTGAAAGTAGACTTAATGATACAATTTCAGATGAGGACATCTCTATTAAAGGGTACACAGTTTTTAGAAGGGATCCCTGTAGGAAACAAGAGACAGGCATAATAACCTATGCTTCTAATTTACTAAATGTTCACCGTAGGCTAGACTTTGAAACTTGCGAAATAGAATTATCTGGTTAGAGCTAAAACTTCAAAACCGCACGCCCCTTATAATTGGCTACCTTTATCGAAATCTCAGTGCTGGACACGTCTGGTACGAAAACTTCACTACCATGATGGATGTGGTTTTCGCTTCTGGGAAGGAAATTATACTACTCGGAGACTTTAACATTGACACCAACAAATCCAACATAATATGGGGAAATATAATTGCATCATACAATTTCCAACAAATAGTACAACAAGCTACTAGAGTAACAAAGTCATCTTCAACAGTCATAGATCACATTTATGTAACTTGCTCAGACAACATCGGAGAATGCACCGTACCCAATTGTGCAATGAGCGATCACTACCCAATATGCTGCACGTGGTCTAAAAAAGGAATTAAAATTCCTAAACATAAACAAATAAGTGTAAAATATAGAAGTTACAAAAATTTCAACCAATGCGCATTTTTACAGGACTTGCTCAGTTCACCTCTAGACAATGTTTATCAGCTTCCTGACCCGGATGATGCTCTGGAATTCTGGATGAAAACCTTTATTGATGTTTTTGATAGACATGTGCCAGTCAAGGAAGTTCGAGTAAAACACCACGTCAAGCCACCTTGGATCACCTAGGAAATACTTAAAATTATGAGAGACAGAGATAAAGCACATAAAAAGCGGGATCTCGGTGCATACGGTACACTTAGAAACAAAGTTCAATATAACATACGACGGGAAAAGAAACATTACTTTAAGAACTTAGTAATAGATAAAACAAATAGTAAGGATATATGGAAAGCAATTAACACCTTGACAAACAAGTATAACTTCCGAAATTATTTACCTTCAAATCATATTGCATGCGACCAATTCAGTAATTTTTTTCAAACTGACATAGACCAGTTGAAGGCTTTAATACCTAATTCTCCTTGCAACTTATCTTTATTGTCATCGTTTTGCGAGAATAGATGCACCCGCGATATTCTTTCCGACATACCGCTAATGACAATCACTGAAGTTGCTGTGAAGTTGGAACAGCGACTAACTAACTAACTAACTGAAGTATTCGCTTACCTCAGTAACCTAAAAAACACAACCTCATCTGGGTTAGATGGAATCAGCAACCGGATTCTCCGTTGTGCTGCGCCAGTGATCTGTACATCACTAACCTATGTATATAATCAGTGTCTAACCAAAGGCCACTTTCCATCAGCTCTCAAAATCGCTAAAGTGTACCCTCTTCTTAAATCTGGTTCATTGGACAATGGTCTCCCGAACAATTACAGACCCATTTCATTACTATAATCACTATCTAAGCCACTAGAAAAACACATCCATAAAGTAACATTACAGTATTTAGTTCGCAACAAGCTTATTGTTGACAGCCAATCAGGATTTCGACCAAAATATTCTTGCCATACGGCCCTAACAAACATGATAGAAAATTGGCACCAGAATATAAACAACAACAGTCTATGTGGAACTGTGTTTATTGATTTCAAGAAAGCATTTGATATGATAGACCATGTTATTTAAATTAAAAAACTCGAGACAATGAAAATTGGCCTTAATGTAGTCACTCTAATATCATCTTTTCTATCAAACAGAAAGCAAGTAGTATCACATAATAAATCTATGTCTCAAACCACTACCTTCAATATTGGAGTACCGCAAGGCTCTATTCTTGGCCCCCTATTATTTGCCATATATATTAACGATCTACCTTTGCATCTTTCGTCGTCCTGCGATGTATTTGCAGATGACTGTACGGTGTACACAAACGCTGAAGACTGTATTTTACTAGAGTCGTCTTTACAACAAGAATTAAATAATGTAGTTAATTGGAGCTATTCAAACCGTATGCAAATTAACATCACTAAAACAAAAGCAATGTTATTAACAACTAGACAAAGACTTCAAACTCTAAGCTCACACACATTACTTCACTTCAACTTCACATCGATAACATGCCAGTAGAAAGTGTAATTTAGCACAAAACATTAGGCCTAATCATTGATAGAAACTAAACCTTTAATTCCCACGTTCAAGCGCTTATTAAACAAACAGCGAAAAAAGTCTACCAACTCGCCAAGATTAAAAACTTCCTTGATGAGGACACAAGGAAGCTATTCTATACTTCTCATATACAGACACGGGACGCAGAGGTGTTTCCAAGGCACCAGGGCCGGGTTATATACTGGCCAAGACCTATTGACGCGTCCTCGCCGAGCGTCCTGGGCAACAGGTCCCTTCGGGGTCCTGGCTGAAGTCAATAGGATCGTTGATTCCTCCGAAGTCGGAGAGTGTCTGCCTGTACGGTGAGGAACCACCAGTCTGCACA
>OY992888.1:88066889-88076889 GCA_963921405.1 Cepaea hortensis
ATATGAAAGACTACAGAGAGAGAGAGAGAGAGAGAGAGAGAGAGAGAGAGAGAGAGAGAGAGAGAGAGAGCTGAGCAGATGCATGTCATGTAACATGCATGTTATGTAACACGCGAATCCATTTGTTTGTGTATTCTCATCTGTCATATTATCAGTTAAATACCATTTGATTTTATCATGCATAATATAAACTCATGTTCATTACTGTAGTTTGAGTGAGAGAGTCAGTGAGTGTGAATGAGAGAAAGAATGATTGAGCGGGAGAGAGAATGAGTGAGCATGAGAGTGAATGAGTGAGCGGGAGAGTGAATGAGTGAACGGCAGAGTGAATGAGTGAGCGGGAGAATGAATGAGTGAACGGGAGAGTGAATGAGTGAGCATGAGAGTGAATGAGTGAGCGGGAGAGTGAATGAGTGAACGGGAGAGTGAATGAGTGAGCGGGAGAGTGAATGAGTGAACGGGAGAGTGAATGAGTGAGCGGGAGAGTGAATGAGTGAGCATGAGAGTGAATGAGTGAGCGGGAGAGTGAATGAGTGAACGGGAGAGTGAATGAGTTAGCATGAGAGTGAATGAGTGAGCGGGAGAGTGAATGAGTGAACGGGAGAGTGAATGAGTGAGCGGGAGAGTGAATGAGTGAACGGGAGAGTGAATGAGTGAGCGGGAGAGTGAATGAGTGAGCATGAGAGTGAATGAGCGGGAGATTGAATGCGAGACTGAATGAATGAGCGGAAGAGTGAATGTGTGAGCGTGAGAGTGAATGTGTATGTGTGTGTGTGTGTGTGAAAGAGAGAGAGCGAGAGCGAGAGAAAGAGAGAGAGAGAGAGAGAGAGAGAGAGAGAGAGAGAGAGAGAGAGAGAGAGAGAGAGAGAGAGAGAGCATCACTATTTTTACGTCACATACATTTTATGTACACATTTTTCTCCATGTTTAACATTTTTATGAGACTGCTCATGACAAGTGTCAGTGTATGTGTGTGAGTAAAGTGTGGGAGTTTGTTCATGCTAGTTTCAATACTAACGTGAGACATTTTGTATGTGTCTAGATGTGAGGAAGTGTGAGTGTATGTGGAGGATGTGTGTGAGTGCGGGGATATGTGTGGGTGGAGGGTGTGTGGGTGGGGATATGCGTTTGTATGGGTTGGGGTGTGTGGGTTTTGGTGGGTAGTGGTATTTGTGGGTGTTGGATAGATGTGTGGGGGTGAAAGTAGGGGTGTTGGAATGGGTGTGGGGGATGTGTGTATGGGTGGAGGATATGTGTATGGGACGGATGCATGGGATGTGTGTTTATGTGGGTGGAAATGTGTGGATGGTTTGAGGAAGTATGTGTGGGAGGCGGGGTTGTGTGGGTAGGTGATTGTGTTGGGTGGATTGGGGATGCAAGGGCGGGTGGGGAGAAGTGTATGGTGTGTGGGTTTGAGATATGTGTGCGGTGTGTTGGTGTGAATGATGTGTGGGTGGAGGGTATGCTTGTGGTGGTATGGGTGGAGGATAGTGTGTGGTGTGGGGGATGTGTGTGATTGGTGCGGGGAATGTGCGTATGGGTGGGGTATATGTGTGGGTGAGTAGGGGATTGTGGTGGTTGGGGGAAGTATGTGGGGAAGTGTGGGTGGGAGATGTGTGTGTGTGTGTGGATGGGGAATGTGTGGGTGTGGGTGTGTGAGTGGCTTAGGGATGTGTAGGTGGGTGAGGGAGTTGTATGTGTCGGGGTGGGATGTGTGAGTGGGTGGAGGATGTGTGTGGGGGTAGGGGTATTGTGATCGAGATATGTTTGGTTGGGGGTGGGGGTGTGGGTGCGTAGTGGAGGATGTATGCGTGAGTGAGTGTGTGTTGGTGGACGGGTAGGGAATGCGTGTGTGGGTGGTGAGAGGTGTGTGGTGTGTTGGTTGGGGATATTGTGTGGGTGAGGTATGTGTGTGTGTGGGTGGGGGACTTTTGTGGTGTGTGAGTGGGGGTATGTGGGGTGGATGGGTAAGGGTATCTGTGTGGGTCTGGGTGGGAATATTGTGTGGTATCTGGGTGGGGGATATGTGTGTGGTGTGTAAGTGGGGATGTGTTGGTGAGGGATATGTGTGTGTGTGTGGTGCGTGGGTTGGGAATAGTGCGTGGTAGGGGGTGTATGTGATGTGCGGGTGGGGGTTTGTGTGGTGGGGGTTTAGGTTAAGGCATGTGTGGGTGGGTGGAAGTTGTATGTGTGGGTGGCGGGGTGTGTGTGAGTGGATTGGGGATGTATGGGTGTTTAGGGAGATGTGGGGGGGGGGTAGGGACATGTCAGTTGGTGGGGATGTGTGTGTATGGTTTGGGGATGTGGATGTGCGATGTGTGGGTTGGTGGGGGATTGTGTGCATGGCTGGGGAATATGTTGTCGATGGAGATGTGGCTGGGGGATGGGTGGTTTGAGGTGTGGGTGGGGAGAGGATGTGTGGGGTAGGATGTGTATGTGGATGGGCGTGGGATGTGTGGGTTGGTTGGGGAATGTTTGTGGGTGGCGAGTGTGTTTTGGTTGGGGATCAGGTGAGGGCAGTGTGTGTGGGTGGGGGATGTGCGGGAGGGGTTGGGTCGGTTGGTGGGGTATGTATGTGTCCCTTGGTGTGCGTGTGTGTCGGTAGGTGGGGGTGTGTATGTGTCCCTTGGTGCGCGTGTGTGTGGGTAGGTGGGGGTGCTGTGTGGGTGGGGTGATGTATGGATAGGTGGGAAATGGGCTTCATAACATGGTAATTAGCCTTGTTTATGTTTACAACATTCATTTCACAATGTTTATTTTTCTTCCTATGTAAATGTATAATGCTCTTGATGAACGAAAGACGAGTGATTGGAAGGGCCGAATGTAAGACGGGCCTGCGCGCCCAATTTGTGACCCTAATAAAGTTGATTTGATTTGATTTGATTCTATCTATCTATCTATCTATCTATCTATCTATCTATCTATCTATCTATCTATCTATCTATCTATCTATCTATCTATCTATCTATCTATCTATCTATCTATCTATCTATCTGTATCTGTCTGTCTGTCTGTGTGTCTGTCTGACCCGGCCCGGTTTTGCCCAGCTCCTGGTGGGGAGCATCTCATTTAATTCATATAAGTAGTCATATAAGCTACCGTTCCCGTTCCCGACTATCTGTCTTTCTGACTGTCTATCTGTCTGTCTGTCTGTCTGACCCGGCCCGGCTTCACCCAGTCCCTGGTGAGGAGCATCTCATTTAATTCATATAAGTAGACATAAAAGCTCCCGTTCCCGACTATCTGTCTGTCTGTCTGTCTGTCTATCTGTCTGTCTGTCTGTCTGACCCGGCCCGGCTTTGCCCAGACCATGGTGGGGAGCATCTCATTTAATTCATATAAGTAGTCATTTAAGCTCCCTTTCCCGTTCCCGACTATCTATCTGTCTGTCTGTCTGTCTGTCTATCTGTCTGTCTGTCTGTCTGACCCGGCCCGGCTTCGCCCAGACCCTGATGGGGAGCATCTCATTTAATTCATATAAGTAGTCATATAAGTTCCCGTTCACGACTGTCTGTCTGTCTGTCTGTCTGTCTGTCTGTCTGTCTGTCTGTCTGTCTGACCCGGCCCGGCTTCACCCAGCTCCTGGTGGGGAGCATCTAATTTAATTAATATAAGTAGTCATATAAGCTCCCGTTCCCGTTCCCGACTATCTACTGTCTGTCTGTCTATTATTAGATAGTGCACTTGAAAGATCTTTACATCTTACCCCAACAATTAACTAGGGTAAATGGAGCGTCTTATTTAATTCATATTCGGTCCCTGCTCCCGTTCCCGTTCCCAAAAAAGACGACCCGGCCCTGCGTCGCCCAGGTCCTGGTGGGGAGCATATCATTTAATTCATATTTGGCGGAGGGAAGAGGAGGAGGGAGCAGGAGGGAGGAGGAGGAGACAGGAGGAAGAGGGAGGAGTAGGAGGGAGGTGGAGGGATTAGGAGGAAGAGGGAGGAGGGGAGGGAGGAGGAGGAGGGTGGAGGAGGAGGGAGGAGGAGGAAGAGAGAGGAGGAGGAAGAGAGAGGAGGAGGGAGGAGGAGGGACGAGGAAGGACAAGGAGGGACGAGGATGAGTGAGGTGGAGGAGGGAGGCGGAGAGAGGAGGAGGAGGGAGAAGGAGGGAGAAGGAGGAGGGAGGAGGAGGGGAGGAGGAGGGAGGAGGATGAGGAAGAGCGAGGAGGAGGGAGGAGGAGGAAGAGGTATGAGGAAGGGGAGGAGGATCGAGGAGGAAGAGGGAGAGCGAGGAGGAGGGAGGAGGAGGAAGAGGGAGGAGGAGGAGGGAGAAGGAGTGAGGAGGGGAAGGGAGGAGGGAAAAGTAGGATTGAGGAGTAGGAGGGAGGAGGAGGGATGAGGAAGAGGGAGAAGGAGGAGGGAGAAAGAGGAGGGTGAAGGAGGAGGATGGAGGAGGAGGGAGGAGGAGGGAGGAGGAGGGAGGAGGAGGGAGGAGGAGGAGGGAGGAGGAGGGAGGAGGTAGAGGGAGGAGGAGGAGGGAGGAGAGAGGAGGGAGGAGGGAGGAGGATGAGAGAGGAGGAGGAGGGAGGAGGAGGGAGGAAGAGGGAGGAGGAGGGAGGAGGAGGGAGGAGGAGGGAGGAGGAGGGAGAAGGGAGGAGGAGGGAGGGGATGAGGGAGGAAGAGGGAGGAGGAGGATTATAACGCATATGCCTGTAGATAACTGCAGTGAAAAGGTCCACCTATTTGAGAAATATGCAAAAATTTTACATATATAGCAATTCTATTAGAAGTTATGTCCCCTGGCTATATATACATTATAATGTAAATTATATATTAAATAATAATAAGAAAATATGTTTGTACACTAAAAAAAAGTATGACAGTTGGCAGCACGGGAATGATTAGAAAACGTGTAGAAAATTTCATCTCAATCGGATGGACCGTTCGCGAACGCATAAAGGACAATACAGACAGACAGACAGACGGAGATTCTCTTTTACATATATATATATAGATAAGACACAATTTTTTTTGTAAAAAGGGTTGTTCACTATGTGCAACAACCGCATCTACTAAATGGTGCAGATCCTGCTGGTTGTCTACAAACAATACTGTTTAGTTTCATACAATTGTGTAAAACATAGGCCTACTATTGCTTTATTATCGGTATAAGCTTAGTGTGAACATACGCAACAATATGTGATTATACATTACAAAAGAGTGCACACAGATGTGAACATGACCTTTATTGGAGATCCCCAATTGTAATGCATCTCTCAATCACCGAACTCAAAGAAACAAAAACGAGGCAAGTTAAAGATTCCTGTCACGTTAAAAGACATAACCATCTTATGGTCTGCAATGTGTAGACCAGGCGTTGATCATGCCCCCTAGATCAAAGTGTGTTCATCTGGACTATATCTGGCCAGGGCCATAACCAGATGCATGCCTAGTTTAATTCTGAAGAAAGGTAACACCACTATATCTGAAACAAGACCGATGCAGAAGCTTTCGGATCAGAAAAACATTGCTCTATGGACTACGCTTCAGTTTAAAACACCATTACAATGTGTATACGTGGGTAAACTCTCTCTTCTTCCATGGGGTACAGACGGATCTGGTGCTGGTGAAATTGTGTTTAGTCTCTTCTTCCATAGGATAAAGACGGATATGGTGCTTGTGAAATTGTGTTTATTCTGTCCTTGTATAGGCTTTATATGGATCTGACGGTTGTGAAATTGTGTTTATTATGTCCTTGTATAGGATTTAGATGGATCTGACGGTTGTTAGATTGTGATTAGTCTCTTCTTCTATAGGACATAGACTGATCTGATGCTTGTGAAATTATGTTTAGTCCCTTCTTCTAAAGGGTGTATATGGATCTGCTGCTTGTAAGATTGTGTTTAGTCTGTACGTCTATAGAGTAAGATTGTGGTTAGTGCCAAGAAGTCTTTTGCTATCTTTCATTGGCATAACTGGCTCGTGTCTCTAATTTCGATTATAGAATGTCCACAGTCTCACATCGATAACAGCTCACACTATTGGCTCCCAAATGGATATCAATGGACCAACTGGTCAACTGTAAAAGTGTTTATAAATAACGCCAGACAAGTGAGTCCTAATCTGTTCTAGTTTATTGAGGTGCAGTTCTCAACGATCCCCACAACATGCTGGACGATTTAAATAATTATCCATTCTTGCATTTCCATTGTGCCTGTCGTTCTGCTCTCGCAACCAAATACAAATTATCATCAATCTTGCCATTACTATTTTACACTCATCTATGTTGGACGTATATGTCGATATTATTCGTGCCCCAGCAGCTTATCAGACGATTCTCTATATCTCATTCTCAGGAGTTAGTTAACTTCGACAATGACGCATCAGCCCTGCTTGCCCTTCATGCCTAATTCTTCAGCTGATCGGTCGTGTCTCGTGCCCCATATTCTCTCTGTTGGCTTGCTGTAAATATCTGCATATATTCCTTCGTAACGTACTCAAATTGTCTCTTCCCGATGTTAATACTTTCAGAATAAGCTCTTAGAATTCTTTTGTGATGATCTACCTTCTTGCATCCTTTCTTGATCTTCTCCCGTCTATATCTGTCGCTCACTGACGTCTGCATCTCCAAGTCAATTCTTGTGCGTTCAGTGTGCGCTATACTTTCCTGTTTCCCGATAATCTATATTTGTACGGGTAATTGCCGCATTATTTGTCCTGCGACACATGGCAGTTAGACTGTCCTTCCATTGGGTATAGATGGATCGGATGCTTGTTAGATTGCGTTGTCTGCCCTTCCACAGGGTATAGATGGATCTGATGCTTGTGTGATTGTGTTTAATCTGCCCTTATATAATGTACTAGCTGACCCGGCCCTGCTTCGCCCAGACCCTGGCGGGGATCTATCTATCTATCTATCTATCTATCTATCTATCTATCTATCTATCTATCTATCTATCTATCTACTATATACTAGGTCCGCTGCTTTTTGCAGTTTATATTAATGATCTTCCTTTATATATCAATACAACTTGTGATCTATTTGCAGACGACTGTACTATATATACTAGTCAAGAAAACCGTAGTGAATTAGAGAATTCTTTACAAAAGGAACTTGATAATCTTACTAGATGGAGCAATGAAAACCGCATGCAAATTAACATCGACAAAACCAAATCCATGCTAATAACGACCAGACAAAAACTACAGACACTAGCCATAACTGGATCACCGCTCGAACTCCGCATGGGCACGTTACCTATAGTTAATGTGACTGAACATAAAACACTAGGGCTTTTAATAGACAGCCATTTGAACTGGAGCTCTCATGTTCACGCTCTTACCAAGAAAATAGCACAAAAAGTTTACCAACTTGCTAAAATTCAGCACTTCCTGGACGAAAGCACACGAAAAATATTCTATACATGCTATATCCAATCACATCTCGATTACTGTTCCACAGTTTGGGATGGTTGCCCTAAATCTAATTCAAAACGACTATGTTCTCTACAAAACCGAGCTATTCGTCTGGTTTCTGGCATAAAGCACGTTGAAAGTAATAATTTGTACAGTCATCTAAGACTTCTACCACTACAAAAGCGCTTCCTTTTCAACAAAGCCAAATTAGTGAATAAAATTATATCTCAAAATACCCCAGAGTATCTTCTGCCGCTGATTCAATCTAATGCAATGAACAGCAAGCGCCTAAATTTGTTACATGTCTCAAAGCCTAGATTGAACCTATACAAAACATGTTTCGCCTATTCTGGTGCTCACTTATGGAATGATCTGCCTCCAGATCTGAAAACTCCAATGAGTCCCTACACATTTAACCGAAAACTCTTTCAATACTTAATCCATACCGACTATATGCCACCATAATTCATTTACTGGTATAATTGTTCAGTATAATTGTTCATTATAATTGTTTAACTATAATTGTTCACTATATATGTGTGTGCGTGTGGGAGCGAGAGAGAGAGAGAGAGAGAGAGAGAGAGAGAGAGAGAGAGAGAGAGAAAGTGGGTGTTAGAGAGAGGGAGAGAGTGGATGCGTGTGTGCGCACGTGCATGCGTGTGTGTGGAGAGAGTGATTGAGCGAGAAATGGTGGGGGAATGTGTCAGTGCATGCATTCGTACGTGTATGTGTGAGAGTGAGTGAGGGAATGTAGGCGTGCGTGCGTTCATGTGCATGCGTTCATGTGTATGTGTATGTGTGAGAGAGTGTGATTGAGAGAGTGAGTGTGTGTGTGTGTGTGTGTGAAGGATTGTGTGTTAGAGAGTTAGACAGTGGGAGAGTTGACGTGTTAGTGTATGTGTGTGAGCGCGTGCATGCGTGTGAGTGTGTGTATATGAAAGAATACAGAGAGAGAGAGAGAGAGAGAGAGAGAGAGAGAGCTGAGCAGATGCATGTCATGTAACACGCATGTTATGTAACACGCGAATCCATATGTTTGTGTATTCTCATCTGTCATATTATCAGTTAAATACCACTTGATTTTATCATGCATAATATAAACTAATGTTCATTACTGTAGTTTGAGTGAGAGAGTCAGTGAGTGTGAATGAGAGACAGAACGAGTGAGCGTGAGAGTGAATGAGTGAGCGGGAGAGTGAATGAGTGAGCGGGAGAGTGAATGAGTGAACGGGAAAGTGAATGAGTGAGCGGGAAAGTGAATGAGTGAGCGGGAGAGTGAATGAGCGGGAGAGTGAATGAATGAGCGGAAGAGTGAATGTGTGAGCGTGAGAGTGAGTGAGTGTGTGTGTGTGAGAGAGAGAGAGAGAGAGAGAGAGAGAGAAAGAGAGAGAGAGAGAGAGAGAGAGAGAGAGAGAGAGAGAGAGAGAGAGAGAGAGAGAGCATCACTATTTTTACGTCACATACATTTTATGTACACATTTTTCTCCATGTTTAACATTTTTATGAGACTGCTCATGACAAGTGTCAGTGTATATGTGTGAGTAAAGTGTGAGAGTTTCTTCATACTAGTTTCAACACTATCGTGAGACATTTTGTATGTGTCTAGATGTGAGGAAGTGTGAGTGTATGTGGAGGATATGTGTGAGTGTGGGGATATGTGTGGGTAATGGGTGTGTGGGTGGGGGTGTGTGGGTGGGGGTGTGTGGGTGGGGGTATGCGTTTGGATGGGTTGGGGTGTGTTGGTTTTGGTGGGTAGTGGTATTTGTGGGTGTTGGTGGGATGTGTGGATGGATGTGTGGGGGTGAAAGTAGGGGTGTTGGAATGGGTGTGGGGGATGTGTGTATGGGTGGAGGATATGTGTATGGGACGGATGCAGGGGATGTGTGTTTATGTGGGTGGAGATGTGTGGACGGTTTGAGGAAGTATGTGTAGGAGGCGGGGTTGTGTGGGTAGGGGATTGTGTTGGGTGGATTGGGGATGCAAGGGTGGGTGGGGAGAAGTGTATTGTGTGTGGGTTTGAGATATTTGTGCGGTGTGTTGGTGGGGGATGTGTGAATGATGTGTGGGTGGAGGGTATGTTTGTGGAGGTATGGGTGGAGGATAGTGTGTGGTGTGGGGGATGTGTGTGATGGGTGCGGGGAATGTGCGTATGAATGGGGTATATGTATGGGTGAGTAGGGGATTGTAGTGGTTGGGGGAAGTATGTGGGGGAGTGTTGGTGGGAGATGTGTGTGTTTGGATGGGGAATGTGTGGGTGGGGGTGTGTGAGTGAGAGGCTTAGGGATGTGTAAGTGGGTGAGGGAGTTGTATGTGTCGGGGTGGGATGTGTGAGTGGGTGGAGGATGTGTGTGGGGTAGGGGTATTGTGATCGAGAGATGTTTGGTTGGGGGGGGGTGTGGGTGAGTAGTGGAGAATGTATGCGTGAGTGAGTGTGTGTTGGTGGACGGGTAGGGAATGCGTGTGTGGGTGGGGAGAGGTGTGTGGTGTGTTGGTTGGGGATATTGTGTGGGTGAGGTATGTGTGTGTGGGTGGGGGATTTTTGTGTTTTGTTTTGTTTTTGTGTTGTGTGAGTGGGGGTATGTGGGGTGGATGGGTAAGGGTATCTGTGTGGGTGTGGGTGTGGGTGGGAATATTGTGTGGTAT
>OY992888.1:88081889-88094389 GCA_963921405.1 Cepaea hortensis
AATTTCAAATCCCGAAACAACCAAATAATCAAATTGATTACATTGTTCAAGGGTTCCCGGGTTACTTGCACTTGGGCCTTTTTTTCCCCTTTGCATCTGTCATTTGCTGCTACCTGACAGTGGTAGACGTTGGAAAGAACCGAGTACAAATGTACAGTAGCATGGTAGCCCTGGTGCAATAATGTAGGGGTCACAGTTCTTAGGTCCACGCGAAGAACAACACGTCTTTTGTATAGGACAGTTGCAATCTAGTTCACAATATACGGACAGACCTATATATCCACAACTGTTTGCATGAAACCATGGCAGTTTACTATATTATATCCATACTCTACATGCACGGTTGCAATCATAAGCAGATTTTTATTTTAACCACCCATAAACATCATACAGAGAACAGTGATAAACACACCAAGTAAGAGTAATGAAAGGATGCTTTTTACCACAGGGTTTCTTCTTAATAATTGCTCGTGTATGATAGAAAGCTCCAGTAACACATGTTAACTCTTTGACGACCGAGAGAGTCATAGCTTTTGAACATCTCAAATGGAGGCAAATTTCGCGTCCGTGTGGGTGGCCCCAGACCAAATGAAAGCTATGATGACGATACGTTTGTCATTCCAAGTGGTTGCCTGGCCTTTACTAGGATGAAATATATCTGCAGCGTTAAAGCAAACATTAGCGAATGCCATACATCCACGTGTGTATTAGGGCTGGTCATTGGCGTCATCTCTTTTTTTTTATTTTTCTTTCGTGCCATTAATATATTTCTACGATATAATTTGCTATTGTATTTTTTGTTTTTGTTTTTACACACAGCCACACTGATTAGTTCCAGTTTGAACATCCTGCTGATGCTTACAACAACTTACTCTTGTTTAAAATTCTTTACATTGTGTGGCACATGCATATGTGCCAGCCAAAAACTGTACGTCTAATAGAAAGTGAAGTAACACTAATTTAAGAGGATGGTACACTATATATATATATTTCCTGTGAATAGGCTACACTAATTTTTAAATATTATTTTACCATTTAAGATTACAGAATAAAAATCTAAGACAATGCAAAAATTTAAATTTATAGTAATTTTTCAACTTCCGTATTGCTTTCTTTTTATAAATAAATTTAAGCTATCCTCAGGTTAACTGTGTTCATTACATAGCTTTCATTTGTATACTCCAATAAATTAATTTCGTTGTCTCCCTTGTTGATTAAAACAACAATTTTATTTATGTCCCTTGATATTATGATTTCCTATTATACAGAATACTAGACTTTCACCTAAGAGACATTACAATGATCGAACCATTTCATGTTGGTCAGTGCTTATACCATCCATTCAGCATGTGCCACGCCGATAAGCGGTCATGTTTCGTCATCCCACGCGATCATCAGAGTCGTGCATTAGCTCCGTGTCCATGTATCGACCATGTCACGTGGCAAAGCCATCTAGGTATTACTTCTCGGCCTTCCCCTTGTTCTCCTCCCCTCGATCTTGCCAGTTGTAACTGAACTCCTCAATTCATTTCTTCTCATAACGACCAAACAACTGCGGCTGTTTCTGTGTAATATCTCTAATCAGTTTACGATTTTCATTTGTTTCTTGAAGGACTTGTTAATTGTTGTGTATGTTTCTCTATGGTATAAGCAGCGCTTATATCTGCAATGCGAACGAATGCTCAGAGGTGGCGAGTCTCCGTTGAATTTTGGGTCACAGGGATAACGTCATGTTCTGTGGGATTTCAATGCTAAAGGCAGATCATGGGGAAACATTGCTCCCAACAAACAAATGGTAGGAGCTTTAGGTTGGACTTGTATTGTGTCTTTGATTTAAAAAAATTAAATTAACATTTTTGACTGGCACATGTGCGTATACCGTGTGCACTGGAATCTTACAAAATGATGATGGGTGCCCATATCAGAGGCAAGAAGAAGAGGGAGGAGATTAAGAAGCAAGACAGGCCAGGGAACACCACCAACAGCAACAACATTAGTAGTTTATTTCAGCAATAAAATATGTAAATGGTCCGCAACAAACAATTATATGAAATGTGGTCCTTAAAGATATGGTAATGGCACGAAGAAACAGTTGACATTTATGCCCAATCATAATACACAAGTAGATGTACGACAATCGATGATGTTTGCTTTAACGTTGTAGATATGTTTCTTCCTAGTAGAGGCCAGGCAGCCAGTTGGAGTTAAACACATATCATCACCATAGATTATAGCATTTCCGGGGGTAGCCCACAAAGGCGAGAAATTCGCCGATGTTTGAGATGTTCAACTGCAATGACCTGCAATTTGTTAAGAAGACCACCGGTGACAAGAGACTTATTTGTCTTACACCGTATCTGGTCTATTCTGTATGATTTTGATGGGGGAATAAACAAGAAGCCACCTATGATTGCAACTGTGTATGTAGGGTATGGATGCAACAGAGTTAACTACGATGTTTTAATACATACGATTTTTTATTTGTATGTCTGCGCCTAGCTCATGAACAAGTTTGCATCTGTCCTATACAAAAGACAGGTTGCTCTTCGGATACGTTCTTAAAACTCTGACAGGTTGCTCCTCGCATACGTTCAGAAAACTCTAAGTCACACATTATTACACAAGGGGCTACTATGCTACTGTATATTTTTAATGGTTCTTTTTAACACCAAACTAAGTAAGGTTGCAGCAAATGACGTGTAAGGTTATTTTTATTTTAAACAACAAAAAAACAAAAACAAAAAAAACAAAAAAAACAAGCGCCATACCAGGAACCTGCTATGAGTATGTGAAGAAAAATAACCATCAGAAAATGTGGGTGTAAGAGCACGAAGGGATAGGTCGCTGTTATGAGCATCATAACTGGCCTAGCCGCTCATGTTTCTCCACAGATATCTGTCACTGGTGTTCTGGATCAACTCCCCTGATAATATTCTCCACGCCACCAGCGTCCCAGATCTTGCAAATGATACCAACGGACATAAGCTGGAGAGAAGCAGGTCTTTGATGCCACAAGCTGAAGAAGCAAACCGTCAGTTGTGTGGAATGTGCAGTGTAGGTCGAGGAGAACAAAGAAGCATTACACAGAGTTACAGTTACATTAGCCGATGGTGTCAAGAATGAGCAGCGGGTGTAACGTTGGTGTTAGTGTAACAGCTTACAGAAGCCCTCTCACGGCCGGGCGATGCATCATTTACACTGACGGCTCTGTGTTAGGAGGAAGAGAAGAGTCAGTGGGTTTTTCTTTGTGTTTTGTAACTACAAGTGGAGACAGTTACATGACGAAAGCTTAAAATATGCAAAAGCTAGTTAATTTCTTTCAAGTTATCCTTAGTAATATGACTATCTGTTGACACTATTTAATACTGAAGTATTTTAAAGATCAGGTTGTGTGACGGTTTATTCAATGCTCATTCTTCGTAGACTTAGATGGATAGGACATCTTAGGAGGATGGATGATGGTAGAATACAAAAGGACATCTTTTTGGTGACTTACAGATGGGTAAGAGATCTCAGGGTCGGCCTCTACTACGATACAAAGATGTGTGTAAGCGGGACATGATTGATACAAGCATTGATAATGCACATTGGGAGCAAGTCGCCGCTGAACGTGTTGCTTGGAGGGCAAACATCAGAAATGGAATAAAGACAAAGGAGAAAATTATTGTAGACAAGTCACACACCGAGCACACACCTAATTTGAGAGCTATTGCCTGCATACTACGAGGTGAAGTCAACAAGGAAGCGATAAATCGCTGTAGAAAATAACTGAATATGATAACAACTTAAAACAAGTTTATTTTTATACATACAGTGTCCCTTTATTTACAACACAATTTGCACCAACATTGATACACGTATTCCATCGTTTTATCAGTTCCCCCGAACCTGCTGCATAAAATTGCGTGCTCTGTTTTCTAAGCCATGTTTTTACTTCACATTCAACGTCGATGTCTTCTCGAAATTAGTTAGTTAGTTAGTCGCAGTTCCAACTTCACAGCAACGGGTCATCCCCATTATGCTCCGTTCCTGTGCCAGTGAACATGACACAAAACGCTCCCCACTGCCCAATGTGAAAAGTGGAAAAGACAGGAGTCTTGACAAACAACAGCCCGCACAGATACACTGTGCATAATGCCGCCGCCAGAATGTCAGCACAATAGTCCCCCACAAAACACCCAGTTCATTTATGATGGAATCGGCAGTCATTTTCCCAACTGGATGTTTCCTAGATGTTCACACACACAGTCCACGAAAATGCAGCATTGTCGATGGCAGTGGCAGTCAACCAGAAGCCCAGCAGCCACGCATTTCTGCATAAGGCAAGAACCGGTCAACTCTGGGACATAGCCATCTGCCATCGCTCCGAACATGCAGTCACGTTCCAAAAAACCTCGGGCAGATTCAAAAGCATTTCACACGAAACTCACAGCTCACAGTGTCGCGCCACGCACTCACTCAGTAGCAGGGCGACGGAACGATCAAGTCTTCTTAGTCGCCTCTTACGACATGCGTGGTAGGCTGCAGTGTTGTTATTCTTTGCTTCCCTAATGGGCCCCCGCAACACACGGGTGTAAATTCTTAAGGTAGGTTTTTAGTGTTTATGCTGACAACTGTTTCATTAGCCTGTTTCAGGCAGTCATCGTTAGTTACTCTGGCAGTCCAAGGAATTTGCAACATTCGTCTGAGGAACCACATTTCTGTTGCTTCTAATTTCTTCTTACTTTGTTCATTTACATTCCAAGATTCACTGCCATACAGCAAAACTGGTTCTACATAGCATTTCAGCACTCTCTTTTTACATTCAGTTATAGTGACTTATTGCACAAGATACTCTTCATTTTCTGAAATGCGGCTTTTGCCTGCCCTATTCTGCTCCTTATCTCTGTTGTACATCTTCCATCTGATGTTATAAATGCCCCTAGGTATCTAAAATTATCCACTTGGTTAAGGAGTTGTCCTTCTATTTCTATGTCACATTTTGATGTCACCATTTTCTTTGATATTACCATTGTTACTGTTTTCTTGATATTCAAGGAGAGTCCTTTCCTTGCACTCTCTGTTACTACAACGACAAATACAACAAATACATTCTATAAACACAAAGACTCACAAATATACACCTGGTAAAAATGGAACAATCTAGATACTAAAAGCCAAATTAATTTTATATTAACAAGAAATAACAGAAAGGGAAATGTATCAGATGCAAGGGCAGTGCCCAACTTAGGTATAAACACAATCACAAAGCAGTAGGTGCCACAATAAGAACCATCAGTAGAAGGAAGCAAAGACCAGGAAAATACATGCCATGCGAATTAGTAAACTTTAAAAAAAATCTTAAAGACGACGTAGTGAGGGAAAATTATGAAAAAGAGCTAACTGAAATCGTTGTAAAATTACCTTAGAAAGAAAGACAGTGGAAGAAGAATGGGAGATGCTCAAATCAAGCATTTTAAATACTGCAAAGATAACAAGTGGAACCACGAAAAAAGCAAACCACTGATAAAGAAAATAACAAGTTGGTGGAACGCATAAGTAAAGAAAGCTGCAAAAGACAAAACGGAAAGATATAAAAAGTTGTCGAAGAGCAAACAGGAATGCGATTACATAGAATATAGAATAGCGAGAAGATATGTGAATATAACAGTAAAGAGAGAAAAATTAAAAAGACTGGGAGGAGTATGGAGAAACCCTAAATAAAAACTACAAGGAGGCAACTAGCAACTTCTACAAAAGATAAGGGCAATGAGAACCAGTGGAGAACCCTTTGACCAAACTGAAATAATTAACAACGAAAATGAAGAACCAATAAGTGAACAAAAACAAATCCTAATAAGATGAAAACAGTACTTCGAACACCTTCTAAACATCCCATTAGATGTCACAGAAATTCAAGAAAATAACACAGATGCCACTGAAAAACTATAATCAGACATACTGAAGGAAGAAATTATACAAGCCATCAGATAAGCCCCATTGAACAGATCACCAGGACAAGATGAAATAACAAATGAACTAATTAAAGCGCAAGAGAAGTAGGAACAACATGGCTACATATACCATTCAACCATGTTTTGGTAGAACAACAGACACCACGAGACTGGGGAAACGCCATAAATATCCCAATTTGGAAGAAAAGGCAGCAAAAGAGACTGCACACAATACAGAGACATTTCACTGTTGAGTCATACTGGGAAAATGTTTTGCGAAATTCTTGAGAAAAGATTATGAACTATTATAGAACCCCAGCTAAGCAAAACACAACTTGAATTTAGGAAAAACAAAGGATGCGCAGATGCCATTTTTTGCTCTTTGACAACTTATAGAAAAATCAATCGAATTTTATGAAACACTCTACTTAGCCTTTGTTGACAAAATAAAAGGCATTTGATAGAGTAGATAGAAACAAGCTGTGGGAAATCCTTAAACAATATGGAGTGAGTACACATCTAACAAACCTATGTATAAGCTTATACAACAACAGTGAATGCAAAGTGAGAGCAACTGGAGGACAATCAGAACCCTTCACCATAAGATCCGGAGTACGACAAGGTTGTGCCCAGTCCCCTCTCTTGTTTATAACATACTAGCTGACCCGGCCCGGCTTCGCCCAGGCCCTGGAGGGAATCTATCTATCTATCAGTCTGCTTGTTTGTCTGTCTGTCTGGCTGACCCGGCCCGGCTTCACCCAGTCCCTGGTGGGGAGCATCTCATTTAATTCATATACGTAGTCATATAAGCTCTCCCGTTCCCGACTGTCTGTCTATCTGTCTGTCTGTCTGTCCCGGCCCGGCTTCACCCAGTCCCTGGTGGGGAGCATCTCATTTAATTCATATACGTAGTCATATAAGCTCTCCCGTTCCCGACTGTCTGTTTATCTGTCTGTCTGTCTGACCCGGCCCGGCTTCACCCAGTCCCTGGTGGGGAGCATGTCATTTAATTCATTCATATAAGTAGTCAAATAAGCTTCCGTTCCCGACTATCTGTCTATCTATCTGATCCGGCGTGGTTTCGCCCAGCTCCTGGCGCACAGTAACTTAAAAGAATGTCCTTCCACACACCATTCATTATTTTTAATGAAAACTGAACCGACATGACAGTTGATAAGTTTTGTAAGCAGAAAAAGATGGGTTAAAGTGTTATGCATAATGCATTATTTTTATGCAAACTTTAAAATTACCTTAAAGATTATATCATTATTTAATATAACTCATATGCCTAAAAATAACTATAGACAAAGGGTTTAACAATAGTGCAGGTAAGTCCAACAATATGACTATAAATTATATAGAAATGTTATTAAAAGTTATGCTCCTTGAAATAACTTTTCTAGAGTGAAGTCCCCCTGCTATATAGACATTATATAATGAAAATGGAAAAGTAAATGTCATTAAATAAGTAGAAGATTTTACATTAAGAAATTATTATAGTCGGTTGCACAGGAATGAAAGGAAGACGTGTAGAAAATTTCATCTCAATCGGATGTACCGTTATCGAACGCATCCAAGACCCACAAACCCACAAACATACACTCTGTTTTATAGATATAGATATAGACAAAATAAGTAAAGAAACCATCCAAATAGAGACCGTAAGATCAACGCATGACGAGAACACTGAAGAAGAACCATCTGCAAATATAACTATTAGAGAACTCCTGTTTGCGGATGACCGAGCACTAATAGCAAAATCAGAAGCTGAATCTCAAGAAAACATGAATAATGAATCGTCTAAACGAAATGTACAGAGGTATTGACTATAACTAAAGAAGAAAACGCAATAACGATTCACCTAAACGTACATCCCTTGAAACAAGTAAAGAGTTCCAAGTACCTAGGAAGTATAATATCATCAAATGGCAAATCAGAAGACGAGATCAAAAATAAGTGCTATAAGGCAAACCAACTCATTGGACAAATGGCACCAATACTAAAGAACAAACATGTATCAATAACTACAAAGAAAGCACTTTACAACACAATCTTCCTACCAACTCTATGCTACCAATGCCAAACATGGACAATGACAGTAAAATCACAACAGAAATGAGATTCCTGAGAAAAATACTCAATGTATCAAGAAGAGATAAGATCAGAAATGAAGAAATCAGGACTAAAGTGGGGGTTATAGCTGCACTAGATTTTATAAGAAGGCAGCAAGTCAAATGGTTTGGCCATGCAAGTAGGTTACCAACTAACAGTATACCACAAGTAATGATGTACAGACCAGAGGGAAGCAGAGGAAGAGACAGGCCACGTAAACGATGGACGCAGGGAATAACAGAGTCCATGGGAATATCGATACATGAAGCCCATAAGCGGGCACTCTCCCGCTGTGTATACTTCACCTCGACACCGCAAGGTACTAGATGCACATGATGAGATGAGATAAGATGATGAGAAATGCGAAAATACCGTGCAAAAATAGCATAAATGGAGTTTGTCTAGGTGACATAAATTATGTGTACACTGTTCTTACGTGGCTTATGCCCCGACCCCCTATCCCTCTACCACCACGTGCCCCACCCCTTAACTTCACGTGTTGTATTCTAGCTGTTACGTGTCCTGACTGAGTGAACACCATGGCTCTTATTCCATTTAATAATTTCCACAAAGTAGGTAGGCTATTATGTGTTGACTTAACGTGACATGTTAATGTGTAAGTCGATCTGATTACATATGCTTTACATTGCGCTATTCAATCATAATATAAATGCATTCCAAAAGTAAGTGTGAGCGCGCACGCAGAGAGTATGGTGTAGGGACACACATCACATCAGTGTTCTTCTTTGATGAGGATGTGAATGTATTATAGTACATAGTTCTTTGATTACTTCTATCGAACGGTCTATTAATGTTCTCTTAAATACATTACATTTACTGTACCCTTGCTTTCTGAAAACAACATTGTTCTTTGGGTTGTATTTTCTTATTAGCTCTTTGCATGAAGATTCTAAGTAAACATCTTATTGATGTGACCCATTATGCTAATTGCTTGATGTTGATGATATGCCGACGCTCCTGTTGTCTTAAGGACCGCAATAAACATAGATTCCCGTAATTCAGGAGGCATCTTTCAGTATCATATATTGCATTCATAAGTCTGGTGATATATCGCATCCGCATTCTGCAGTGAGTTGTAGGAAAACCACTGGCAGGTTAATAGTACTGTCTCAATCTCCCATTCGGCTTGCAATTCTGGTGACACAGACACTGTTGATGCAGACAAAGTTGATGGTTTCAAGTCTATCATAAAGCTCATCCCATTTGTTTGTTGAGAAAATGTTCCCCCTATGTTCTGCCTTTAGCAGTGAAGTCCCATAGAAAATGACGTTATCCCGGTGACCCAAAATGTCACTCAGACCCTGCTACTGTCGTACTGCAGGTATATGCATTGACCAACATATATGGGTTCGATCACTGTAGTGTGTCATAAGTAAAACAGTAAAGAACTATACAATCTAAAATCTTTGTTTCAAGGGACATAAATAAAATTGTTTTTCAACAAACAAGGGAGACAACGGAATTAATTCATTGCAGTATATAAATAAAGATTAAATAATGACAAATGTTAGTTTGAGAATAGCATAGTATGATTTCTAATGATAGAAACAACACGTAAGTTGAAAAGCTTCGCAGATAAATAAAATTATTGCATTATCTTAGATTTCTACTCTGTGCTCTCACATGGTAGATAATATCTTAAAATAAGTGCCGTCTTTTTCCAGATAAATATATCTGTTGTAGTATCCGTTTAATTTCTATCAGAGTTGTGTTTTTTATGTACCATTTTTGGCTGGCACATTTGCATGTGCCACAAAATAGAAATCTTGAAAACAACAGGAGTCAGTTATAGTAAGCATCAGCAGGAAGTTCAAGAAGAAACTAACCAGTGTGTTTATGTGTAAACAACAAAAGCACAAATATATAAAATAAATATATATATATTAATGGCGCTAAGAATCATCGATGCCCATCCATAATAAACAAGTGGATATACAACATTCGCTAATGTTTGCTTTAAGGCTGCAGAAATGTGTCATCCCAGTAAAGGCCAGGCAACAGTTGGAATGACATGCACATGGTCCCACAGCTTCCAGCTAGTCTGGGGGTAGTCCACACTGACGAGAAAGTCGCCGCTGTTTGAGATGTTCAACTGCAATGACTCTCAGTCACCGAAGAGTTAACATGTGTTACATGAGTTTTCTTTTATACACGAGATATTAATAAGAAGACTCCCGTGATGAAACATCCATGTCTTACTTGGTATGTTCATCAGTGTCCATCGTATGATGTTTATTGTGGATTAAAGTAAAAGCCAACTATGATTGCAACTTTGTATGTGGAGATGGATATAATATAATTAACTACGATGATTTCTTGCATAAGGTTCTGGATATGTAGGTCTGCCTCTAGCTCGTAAATGACAGGTTATTCTTTGCATGGTTCTTCTGGGAACTCTGGGGAACTCTGACCCTCACATTATTGCACCAGGGGCTACCATGCTGCTGTACAATTTTACCGGTTCTCTTCAACGTCTACCAAGTCAGGTAGCAGCAATTGATGAATAATGTTAAGGTTGTTTGTTTGTTTTTTCAACCGAAAACTATGAAACCTTGAACCATTTAACCAATACATAGGGACGTAAGTTGAAGAGAAGCAGGTCTTGGATTGCACACGCTGAAGACACAATCCGTCAGTTGTGTGGAATGGGCGGGTAGCTCGTGGAGAACACTGGATAATGGTGATTCGTAATAAAGAAGCATTACACAGAATTATAATTACATTGGCCGAGGGTGTCGAGAATGACAATGGCGTCGATGTAACGGCAGACAGAAGCCACCTTCATTCAAAGTTAATTCACATATTTTTTTTCAATCAAAACGCCTTCAAATTCACTATTCTCAATACATGTTGTCATCTCGCCTTTAATGAAGAAGTGGCTATTCTATGTGAATCCCTTTATTAAGCGACTTACATTATAAAATACGACAAAATAATGTAGCTTTACAGATCACAATTACAGATAACATAGGACGAGTTGGTCTACATCAGTAAGTAAATACATACAAAAGCACAACACACAAACACGTTAAAGAACTACAGTGACTACATCAAGGTGAATGCAAAGAACGGAAACATGGAAACATGAAAGCAGGCGGTGATACCATATCACTAAAACATATTGTAAGTGATTTACTAAGTCAGTGTTCGTTCAGTAGTTTATTATTTTGTTTCCCTCAACGACCGACATTGTTAACAATCTTACGGAGATAAAACATACACACATCGTTAAGACAAACGTCAGCGAATGTCGTATATCCGCTTGTGTATCATAGATGGACATCGGTGTCATCTGTTTCCTTGAGTCGTTAACATATCTATACGACCCAATGTTATATCATTATGTGGCACGCGCACATGTGCCAGCCACAAATGTTAGCATAATCAAGAATGGCCTGTCACCCTGGCAACGGTTTTAAAGACGATGTTTGTAATCCCGTATACTCTCGTACGAAACATTGCTGCGCAAGATTCGGCAGCGGATCGCGTCGCTGTGGTTACTTACGGAGGTATGTGAGCCGGTCTTTCAGAAAGCAAAGGCAAACCACTGCACGTAAAACTTGCTCAGATATCAACAACAGCTGATAAGTGCTGACGTTGACTGCAATGCCCTGTATAGGATATGCCGAAATAATAAAAAAGTAATGAGATTCCAAATATCAGAAGGATATTACACAGGATATATTATCCTTTAGATAGACTACACTTTTGAGACAATATCTACCATGTGAGGTCGCATACTGGAAATCTAAGACAATGCTAAAATTTAAATTCATTTTAGCAGTTATTCATCTCAAGGGTTGTATGTTTAATTAGAAATCATGCTAAGCTATCTTCAAACTAACTATTTACATTACACAGTTTCTATGCATACACTCCATTAAATTAATTTCCTTGTCTCCCTTGTTGATTTACCACAGCGATTCTTATCATGTCCCTTGATACGATGATTTCTGATTTGACCACAAGCAACCTGACTATGGAAGTCAAGGCAGTAAGTAAAGCAATAACATGGCTCGAGACACAGACATTCACTAGGGCATGTGCCCTTAGTGACTCAATGAGTATGTTCAGGATGATAGAGATGGGGTGGGTCCGAATAGAATGGCTGCTGTCTCTGGAGCGGTCTCGGCTGGCAAAGATTAGTTTCATCTTCGTGCCAGGGCATGCGGATGTACAAGGGAATGAGCGGGCTGATAGGCCTGCAGGTGAGGCTACTGTGGAGGGCGGACGCACCATGGACCAGGCTGACATTCTGAATGCTCTAAGAGAAGTAAGTCGTGTACGAGAACTAAGCGATGACTGGGAATCTTCATCCATGGTCAGGCTGCGAGAACAGCAAGTTAAAAGAGGCGTGGTCCAACGAGAACACTACACAGGAAGCTAAAGAAGAGTAATAAACCAACATAGAACCGGTGCCGTGAGCCGCTTCAT
>OY992888.1:88099389-88104389 GCA_963921405.1 Cepaea hortensis
TTGCATTATCTTAGATTTCTACTCTGTGCTCACACATGGTAGATAATATCTTAAAATAAGTGCCGTCTTTTTCCAGATAAATATATCTGTTGTAGTATCTGTTTAATTTCTATCAGAGTATGTGCTTTTTATGTACCATTTTTGGCTGGCACATTTGCATATGCCACAAAATAGAAATCTTGAAACAACAGGAGTCAGTTATAGTAAGCATCAGCAGGAAGTTCAAGAAGAAACTAACCAGTGTGTTTATGTGTAAACAACAAAAGCACAAATATATAAAATAAATATATATATATTAATGGCGCTAAGAATCATATAACACCGATGCCCATCCATAATAAACAAGTGGATATACAACATTCGCTAATGTTTGCTTTAAGGCTGCAGATATGTGTCATCCCAGTAAAGGCCAGGCAACAGTTGGAATGACATGCACATGGTCCCACAGCTTCCAGCTAGTCTGGGGGTAGTCCACACTGACGAGAAAGTCGCCGCTGTTTGAGATGTTCAACTGCAATGACTCTCAGTCACCGAAGAGTTAACATGTGTTACATGAGTTTTCTTTTATACACGAGATATTAATAAGAAGACTCCCGTGATGAAACATCCATGTCTTACTTGGTATGTTCATCAGTGTCCATCGTATGATGTTTATTGTGGATTAAAATAAAAGCCAACTATGATTGCAACTTTGTATGTGGAGATGGATATAATATAATTAACTACGATGATTTCTTGCATAAGGTTCTGGATATGTAGGTCTGCCTCTAGCTCGTAAATGACAGGTTATTCTTTGCATGGTTCTTCTGGGAACTCTGGGGAACTCTGACCCTCACATTATTGCACCAGGGGCTACCATGCTGCTGTACAATTTTACCGGTTCTCTTCAACGTCTACCAAGTCAGGTAGCAGCAATTGATGAATAATGTTAAGGTTGTTTGTTTTGTTTTTTTCAACCGAAAACTATGAAACCTTGAACCATTGAACCAATACAAAGGGACGTAAGTTGAAGAGAAGCAGGTCTTGGATTGCACACGCTGAAGACACAATCCGTCAGTTGTGTGGAATGGGCGGGTAGCTCGTGGAGAACACTGGATAATGGTGATTCGTAATAAAGAAGCATTACACAGAATTATAATTACATTGGCCGAGGGTGTCGAGAATGACAATGGCGTCGATGTAACGGCAGACAGAAGCCACCTTCATTCAAAGTTAATTCACATATTTTTTCTAAATCAAAACGCCTTCAAATTCACTATTCTCAATACATGTTGTCATCTCGCCTTTAATGAAGAAGTGGCTATTCTATGTGAATCCCTTTATTAAGCGACTTACATTATAAAATACGACAAAATAATGTAGCTTTACAGAACACAATTACAGATAACATAGGACGAGTTGGTCTACATCAGTAAGTAAATACATACAAAAGCACAACACACAAACACGTTAAAGAACTACAGTGACTACATCAAGGTGAATGCAAAGAACGGAAACATGGAAACATGAAAGCAGGCGGTGATACCATATCACTAAAACATATTGTAAGTGATTTACTAAGTCAGTGTTCGTTCAGTAGTTTATTATTTTGTTTCCCTCAACGACCGACATTGTTAACAATCTTACGGAGATAAAACATACACACATCGTTAAGACAAACGTCAGCGAATGTCGTATATCCGCTTGTGTATCATAGATGGACATCGGTGTCATCTGTTTCCTTGAGTCGTTAACATATCTATACGACCCAATGTTATATCATTATGTGGCACGCGCACATGTGCCAGCCACAAATGTTAGCATAATCAAGAATGGCCTGTCACCCTGGCAACGGTTTTAAAGACGATGTTTGTAATCCCGTATACTCTCGTACAAAACATTGCTGCGCAAGATTCGGCAGCGGATCGCGTCGCTGTGGTTACTTACGGAGGTATGTGAGCCGGTCTTTCAGAAAGCAAAGGCAAACCACTGCACGTAAAACTTGCTCAGATATCAACAACAGCTGATAAGTGCTGACGTTGACTGCAATGCCCTGTATAGGATATGCCGAAATAATAAAAAAGTAATGAGATTCCAAATATCAGAAGGATATTACACAGGATATATTATCCTTTAGATAGACTACACTTTTGAGACAATATCTACCATGTGAGGTCGCATACTGGAAATCTAAGACAATGCTAAAATTTAAATTCATTTTAGCAGTTATTCATCTCAAGGGTTGTATGTTTAATTAGAAATCATGCTAAGCTATCTTCAAACTAACTATTTACATTACACAGTTTCTGTGATGGGACAGCCCCAGCAGCATCCGAATGACACAAGTTAAAAAGGAATTAAAGAGCCCACAATAATTTTCTATCATTCTCTAAAAGAATAAACGTTCCCCAGAAAAGGATAAAAACGTAAGAGAAAAATACAGAGTCACTTAGAGCCCGCACTATCATTTTTACTACATTGGTAGATCAAAGCAACGTCTGGTCTCTACATCTAAGAGATTTTCCCTTTGATGTTCTGATCAACCAGACATCGCGGAGCCAGTCAGTTGAGATTGACGTGTTAGTTTACAAGCCTGCGGTTGGAATAGGGACTAACACCTTACGTTCAACAGGACCTAACGTGTGAACCAGCCACGGCAGAATGGGAGATAAGAGGGTCAGCCAGACCCGTCTGAAATAATACATGGCAGTGCCACTCAGGGGAAAACCCCGTGTGATCCAAAGACGGCAATATAATGCAGGCCTTACACCTCGTCGTAACCCAGGAGATAAAGCTTGTTAATTCCTGGGAAAGTGAGGAGGCACCAGCAGATTGGAATGTAGGTATGACGCAACGTCTGTTGCATGGGCCAAAGCATTGTTTCAGACACGTGGCGGAACATCGGTCAATTTGATTGACAGATGAAACTACCCGTCACAGGAAAGGAGGAGGGGTGAAAAGAATTTGGCACTTAATCCATCTAGGTAAATCGTCCTACATGAAAAATAGGTGGAGCTAACAGGAACTTGGACATATTAATTAACCAACCTGGAAACTAGCCAGGAATTGAATAGAATAAAACTACATGCATGGCCAGCAAGACTTCAGACGCAAATTCACAATAGCATTCTTAGGATACCTACTGGAGAAATATTAACATTTCGTTCTGTTGGACTTCTGTACGAAGTCGTAAGACAGGATTTCCTAGCTATAACCCAGGTAAGACCATTACTCTGATTAGTTGTCTGCTAGTCTGAAGGCTTGTGTAGTTTCTTGTTCTGCATATTCTCCCAAACTTTACACTTGTGGATTTTCTTTGTACTTAATGTTCCAGTTCTAGCTTTACGATTTCACTGAGAACTATTTTCTTCTTTCATTCACTATTTGGTTGTCTGATTTGTTGTGTGTGATAATTTGGAGAAATCCATTATCCAAGCTACATGAGCGTGTGGCTTATGCATGTACAGGAGATACATTTAGAGTCATCCTGTATGATGTTAAACATTTGGGAGACTGACTACTTAGGAGAAATTCCTGAGAGCTACCAGTCTCTTGATAGCGTCCAATTAACATTGATTATTTGGACCAACACTTTGAGTGCCTACCAAGATTATGGTGAAACCACTTGGTTTGAGGAATGGCACCAGTTCACCTTGTCTGCATGATGTCTGCATGAGGACAGACATGACTTAGGACATTCAATATCCCAGACAGATTCAGGGAAGGCATTTAATGTTCGACAGGACTGTGCGACCAGCCCTTCCGACAAGACAGTATGAATGAATCAGAAAGGGAAAGAGTAAGTGAGGTGAACTTATATGGGAAACACTCCATTACACAAATGTATATGAATATGTATGTTTTGAGCTATAGATGTTCTAAATAGTTTTATTAATATATACATATATATTTATTTATTTAGAACTGATATATGTTTATGTAACATCATATATTATGACTTGAATGTATGTTTATATGAATGTATAGACATATGTGTTTGAGATGTGTAGACGTAGATACTACCCATCTCCGTTCGTTTCATTCCAGATCTCTTAGGAGCAATGGACAGTCAACAACCCATATCAGGAAGTGACTTAGCCTTGTGAGGGACCAATTTGGACTCCTTCAATCTGACAGTGAACTGCGTCTCACTGGGGGAAGCACGACCTATGTGACCTCTTAAGTTACGTATACCATAATCATCATCATCATCATATGATCATCAATAGCAATAATAAACACAGTTGTTGTATTTTAAACTCAGTTGTCTGTATAATTCTAAATGTTTATAAATGTTTGTGTAGCGTAATCAAGTACACACATTTTGTATCATTTAGTGGGGGTTCGCACATATTGTCCAGAAGTGGGAATCTATGTCCGGGAGGTATCTTGCCTATGCAGTCATAAGTAACCAGATTACGTTGCATGTCTTAACTCCTCCTTTCTCACTCACTTCTGGTGATACCAAGTACAGCCAAAACTATATAGATATATTCTATCTTCAACGAGCCACTTCTTGGCTGTTTTCTTGAGTATCAGGGACAGTGTCTTAATCAGCATAAAAGACATTTGTTCCACGTTTTCTCTCTGGGATCTGGGTGGTAATTAGTCCCTTCTGACAGAATTAGGGGATCTTAAACTGCATCCAGAACTAAACACCAGTAGAAGAAAAGGATGTTGGCTGAGTGGTTACCCCTCTGGGATCTAACCCCAGCCAGTTGGTGACAGTTTCCATGCATACACTCCATTAAATTAATTTCCTTGTCTCCCTTGTTGATTTACCACAGCGATTCTTATCATGTCCCTTGATACGATGATTTCTGATTTGACCACAAGCAACCTGACTATGGAAGTCAAGGCAGTAAGTAAAGCAATAACATGGCTCGAGACACAGACATTCACTAGGGCATGTGCCCTTAGTGACTCAATGAGTATGTTCAGGATGATAGAGATGGGGTGGGTCCGAATAGAATGGCTGCTGTCTCTGGGGCGGTCTCGGCTGGCAAAGATTAGTTTCATCT
>OY992888.1:88109389-88151889 GCA_963921405.1 Cepaea hortensis
AACGACTGGCAAGAGAAGGTCCACCAGAGAGACGAATGGAGACGGATTGTATTTGCAGCAAAGAACCTCAATGGCTCGGAAAGCTGAAGAAGAAGAAGAAGAAGAAGAAGAAGAAGAAGAAGAAGAAGAAGAAGAAGAAGAAGAAGAAGAAGAAGAAGAAGCAGAAGAAGAAGAAGAAGAAGAAGAAGAAGAAGAAGAAGAAGAAGAAGAAGAAGAAGAAGAAGAAGAAGAAGAAGAAGAAGAAGAAGAAGAAGAAGAAGAAGAAGAAGAAGAAGAAGAAGAAGAAGAAGAAGAAGATATATATATATATATATATATAATGACAAATGCCTGGGTCATTGACATTGAGGTGAGTGACCTGTAGCGGGGCTATGAGAAAAACAACCAGCCATGAGAAATAATGGTGAGGGTGAGTGGAGACCCCCAGGGTGGATGGGGTGAGAGACAGTTTAGTTTTGTGTGAAGTCAGGAGACTGGGGACAGTTGAGGATGAGACCGACTGAGGGTCGGTTCGTTGGTTTTGGACAGTTGATGTTTGGTCTCCGAGCTGGTCGGTAGTCTAAGGAGAGGAGCGGAGTTAGATAGAGATCTCCATCCTGTGTTGTTCTCCCAGTGTTGAATGGTGACCTAAACCCAGCCTGGATTGAATAGTTAGTGGAGGCCTAGACCCAGTGTGTGGGTTGTATTGTGTGAGGTCCAGCCGTGGATAGTAGCTGGATAACTGTCTTGTAAATTGGTGATTAATAAGGCCTTGAGAAGGCAGTGATGTGTACTGGTTAATTTGGGAGGAGGATGTATATATATATATATATATATATATATATATATATATATATATATATATATATATATATATATATATATATATATATATTCTGTGGATTATATTGTTTTCTGGATATGGAAATATGTTACGTGTGTCCGTGTTCCTTCTGCATTAAATGATTACGTGCGCCAACTCAATCTTGTTCACTGACTGGAGGATGTGAACTGTGGGGATGAGTTGCATTGTGAGACATTTGGCTAGCTCAAATTACACTCCGTAGTGACATACAAGGAGCATTGTAACCTCGACAATGACCATCTCACTCGGTGATCATTAAGAACATCGTGATATATATATATATATATATATATATATATATATATATATATATATATATATATATAGATGTGTGTGTGTGTGTGTGTGTGGGTGGGTGTGGGTATTTGTGTGTGTACGCGCGCGCGCGGGGCCTGGCAATTGCTTTACATTTGTCAGTGTGGCCCTACGTACAAAAAGTGTGTTCACCCCTGTGCTAGACCATTACACGCAATCATACGCAAACGGTATACATCGTTCTTTAGTCAGACAACGGGAAGAGAGGTACTGGGGAACATTTTAACCGCTTGAATAGTAAGCGGTAGAAGAGACATAGGAAGAACGCGATAAATTGTGTTGGGTGAAATAAGAAGGTATCGTGGAGGAATTTCATCAGTGGGAGAGACGGGAGAAGAAAGATATTTTTTGGTGAACTTAGAAGGCATAATAGCGGAATGTCATCAGTGGCAGAGACAGAACAAGGCTAATAATATTGGGTGGAGTAAGAAAGTAGCGTAGATGGATGCCATCAGTGGCAGAGCAGAGTCTGAACAATAGAAATGATGTTGGGTAAACACAGAAGGTATCGGGGAGGAATGTCATCTGTGGCAGAGACAGGATAAGAGAAATGATATTGAGTGGACTAAGAAGGTATCGTGGAGGAATGCCATGAGTGGAGCTGATTCATAGTACCAAGCTGGGAGATCTAGGTAGAGACATGATCGTCTGCGTCAGTTGACAAGGCACATAATTATGACGATTATAATTGTTGTAATATTTTTCCCTATCGTATCTTCTTTCTCTTATACCTTGCGGTGTCGATGTGAAGCAGAAACAGCAGAAGAGTCTCTATTTATGGGCTTCATGTATCGAGATTGCCATGGATTATACTATTCCCTCTGCCCTTCATTTACATGGTCGGAATCTTCTTCAGGTCCCATGTGGTCTGTACATCATTGCTTGTTGTGGAACAGTGTTTGTTGGTAGCCTAGTTATGTGGCCAAAAACCCTTTCACTTGCCGTCTTCTGATGACATCTACGCTTCTGTAAACCCAACTCTAGTCCTGATTTCATAATTTATGATTGCCTCTCTTCTTGATACGTCAAGTATTCTTCTTGGAAATCTCATTTCTGTAGTTGTAATTTTTGTGTCTCTGTTTCTGTCATTGTCCAGGTTTAGCATTAATAGAATATACTTGGTAGAAAGATTGTGTTGAGGAGTTCTTGTTCATTATTTGCTGATAGTATTGATGTTATTTGTCCAGTGAGTGGGTTTGCCTCAATGCATCTATTTTCGATCTTGACTTCTGATTTCTCACCTATCATCCACCAGTGTGTTGCTGATATTTGGAACATTCACAAATAAGAAGATCTGAAGTAATGAGGTCACACCTGCAATGTCCAATCTTGACTGACTATGTAGCCGTCTTTTCTACCCTAGTGAACTTGTAGACATTCCGAGCGTGTACACTACTTAGTTAAGAGCAAGAGCGTCGAGTCAATCTATGATAAAAATATATCTAACTGTAGTGTCACGCCAAGTGGCGGAGATTACTGTAGGTTCTTTGCCATTTACTGCCTATACATTAATGGTCACCTGTTTGAACACACTACACTCTTTTCATTAGCCTTACTAGTTATAATCACAATGCACACGTGTGTACCTGCCATATATTATAACATTAACTTTGATTCATTACACAGTTAAGCAGATACTTGTTCAGACCTATCACGCTTTAAGTAACACATTATAGTGTACGATATTGTATTATAATGTAAAGAAAGTCATGTATAGATTAGCATCCGATAGTTAATAGCAAACAGATTGTTTGTTGCATAATTGGTGGAAATCTTCCAAGGTTAGAGGCAAGTATAATGTGATAAATAATTTAGAAAAGAATAAATAACCATCATATTTCTTAAATGAATACATAGCTATATTATCTCCCTTGCTGGCCTTACTATGCAGTTAGATTCTATTTGTTTCCCCTCATAGTTTTTAGCACAGCATTTTCAAACTTTATAGCATCAGATTCATCATTCTTCATAGCTACTTACCTTAAGAAGAATTCTCATATGTAAAGTCGTGACCCTCTTTCTCCACAATTACGGGTTGTGGTTGTCGGCACCCCCGTACTCAATCGGATGCACACTGATAAGTACGTGCCGCACTCTGTTGGTGTTTGCATTCATTTTTCCCAAGCTGTTGTGTTCTTAAGTGAGCAGACCAGTTAAATAATGTCCTCCGCCAGACCCCTTCAGATTGTCATTGAAAATCGACTTTGTTTACTTGATCTGAATGTGCGGTGGATACTGTGTATCAGCACTTGATCAGAGTTTGGCAGGTGCTCTCATACTAGACCAATAAATGCGCCCATGGACACTCACGCTATTTGAGTAGTCACATGATGATGATGGTAATGGTCATGCTGGTGATGATGATATAATGTATTAAATTATTAGTATCAATGTTGGCAAATATTTTCTGTCGATGTTTCTTTATATAGTGTAAATAGAATTTACTTTATTTTTTTTTTTTCAATCGCAATAATGTATGCTACAATATTTACACATAAAGTAATCAGGTCTATTTAATTAAATTCTTGTAATGACCATCAAGGGAGACATTCAAAATGTGTGTGTGTGTGTTTGTGTTTTTTTTAAATTTCGTATAGCATATATGTTAGTTGTTTCATTCCCGAACACATCAGTCAGAATGTTATTGCCTCCATTCGTAGAAGCTGCTTGGGAATTAGGGCAATCAACAATCTTTGTTATGCCTGCAAATATCATACTTTAACCAAATTTAATGCTCATAATCTGCTCATGTGTAGTTATTGCACCAGTGCTCCATGAACATGTTTGGGAGGTCCACACATGTGCACGTTGTAACCGTGACTAATGGGGGTATCTCTGAACTAACAGTTTCAAACCCAGGCTATACACATCACATCATTGTATTTCATCTCATTGCAATGGATTTACAACATCATATCAGTGCATGTGACTGACATCTTTCTGTCTTGACAGAAGATAGGTTTTTAAAATGGAGTCGTACCTCTCCTTAGCAAACAGTTGAGCTGAATGTAGAGACCACACGTTGCCCATGCAGCACGATCCATCTTTTGGCCTGCCTAGTTTACCCGTGAGGGAAGGTAACAATAATACGCATGGAACAAGACAAGCGGCAGAAGCTGTCGGGTTAGTGAAGCTATCTCTAACTGTCTGCTTCCATCCTAAAGCAGCTGCCGACTAGTACTTAGGGTCTAGTCTGCCCTGTCACGACATTTAGTCTTCATGAGGCATTTCGTCATGCTAAGATCGGACGTGTAAAATCCCAATAGCGCTGCTCACCCGAAAACCATTGGCACAAATTGTGGTGTTGTGTTTGGTAAGCACCGCTCAATGTGTTGCACTAACAGAATGCATGTAGCACCGTCTACTTTCATACACTGTCTCAGTGACATCTGACTAAGAACTGACTTTCAAACAATACATATTAATGTTTTATACTAGATTGGCTTGATGCTGTTCTCACTCTTTAGCTCTTGGGAACGTGCAAATACCTCCTTTTCACAGACTCACTTTGTGGAGTAAATTTTGAGTCAAGAATAGTATTAGTATGTGAGCTCATTGCTTCATATCTATCTGTAAGTGAATGTTCCACATGTCAACACGTGCATTATTAGAATATAGATGTTGACGTACCGCAATAATAATAATCACAACAATCATGTGCCTGGCCAAATGCCACACGTGCTCATGCCTCTCCCCATATTTTCTTCTTGTAGCTCTGGATCCGTTTTATTAATGACATTCCTCAATGATAACATCTTTGACCACCAAGAACCGTTTCTCCTGTTCTGCCTCTCCCTCCTCTACTATTGATGGTTTCAGTGGTCACGATCTTCTCCAATACTTCTCATCTCATTGCCTGTCTGTGATCCGGCTGAGGGATGGAACCAAGCGATATACCCAAAAATAACATTGTAACTTCATACGTTTTAATTAACAAACATACCGAGCCACCCCGCCAAAATTTGCTGTTAATGATGATGGTCATCGCATGTTAGGTAACCAATCGCTAGGGCGCGCTTTCAATTAGTTAGTTAGTCGCGGTTCCAAATTCACGGCAATGGGTCGTCCCCATATTGCTCTGTTCCTGTGCCAGTGAATATCACACAAAATGCTCCTCACTGCCCTATGTGAACAATGGAATACACAGGAGTGTCGGCAAGCCAACAGCCCGCACAGGTACACTGTGCATAATGCCACCGCCAAAATGCCAACACAAAAGTACTCCATGAAAAATACAGTTCATCGTCGATGGAAACGGCAGTCACCAGGAAGACTTCATTGACCCGGGTTTTATCCAAAATGGCTCGGTCTCTTTCCATAGGGCGACCCACCGAAAGCGCCGCACAAAGCACGAACTCCGTAGCTACAGGGACAACTCCCCGGAGTTTCCTGAAAAACGCACTCGAGACCAAAAAGACAAACCTGTCAGTCCAGCAACAGCCGGCCGCAATCGTTTCGAACATGCAGTTCACGCTAAAAACTACCGCGGAGAGATGCAAAGCACTCCTCGCGAAATTCACTGCTCACAGTGTCGCGCCACGCACACACTCAGTAGCAGGGCGACGGAACCATGGCCATTATTTTATGAGCTGTCTTGGTGGCCTCAGAGGGTTCCTTAATTGAGTTCCTGTGTAATACTTGTTTATCTTTAACTTTCTGTGAATGTTGTGATTCTTCTGTGTGCAAATGTTACATTGTCACATCCTACAAATATGGTGGTTCCACATTGTATATGTGTCTGCTGCTTTTCATAGTTAGACATGGCTTGCTTGTTGGTTGGTAGTTTGTAATGCCAATCAAATGCTGTAACTTGTATGGTATATCAGTGCTGGTATTCTTCATGCAAACTTGGACATTGTTGGGCTAGTTGTCCAGTAAAGTCCCGATGTTAAGACAACTGAATGTCTGATGGTGGCGGAGTCTATAATGTTGTGTATTGTTGTATAGGAGTAAAACGTAACAGTAGGTAGGGAATTGTTGAGCATTAGGCTGAGAATATAGTAGGTAGTGTTTAGTTGTGGCTATATCTTGGGTTGAACATGGATAGTGTTCCATCAACTTGTGGTCTATAAGATCATACTGTGTTGCCCCGTGTTACCAGTGACTTGGGTACAAATTATTGCATAAAATATTCTGTAAGGTGTGGACAGGGAACTGATTATGGGTTCCTTGGTAAATGTAGCCATTTTGGTAGGCAGGGAAGGTAACCCAATTTGTCAGCACAAAGATGTCATTCTGATGTGTGTTAACTGAATCAGTGTTGAGATGGTGTGATTGCTAGCAGTGTCTGATGTTTGTTAGCCAAATCAGTGTTGATATGTAGAATTTGCTTGTGATGTCTGGGGTAAGTGAATGCTGGGCTGTAGGGAAAGGTGGAGCAGATTGAGATTGGTGCATTAGAGGGTGCTCTGTCCTAGCAATATCAAGTGTAATCTCATGAAAGCAGTGGCACAACTGGAGAAGACAATAAAGTGGGTGATCTGATGATGCAACATTGATTATTTTATTTAACAATTAGAGATGCAGTCATCTTGAAGAAAGAGGTAGCAAAGAATGACCATGACAGACATCAAGGGTTACCTCAGAATAGCAAAATGGATAATTAGATGTGGGGCAGTTATGATCTATGGGTTAATTCATATGCTATATGTATGTGCTCATTGCTTCATATGTTTAAAATGATTTCTTTACAATGATAGTCATAGATTGTGTTTTCCATTGTTACAGGAGCGGCTGACTAGTTAGTGTCAGCAGGCCTGGGTTCTTGGTGGGGTAGTAATTTGTGTCACAACTCTTTGTTTATGTCGCGTCTTAGGGTTTATGTTGTGTAACTTATGTTTTTGTAGTGCCTTATTGTCTGTGCAGTGTTGCTTGTGTCAAAGTTCTTTACTGTGTCAATCTAACCAGCTATTGTTTGGAGGCCCTGTGTTGTGGTACTTGGTGTACCCTGTTGTCCTAAGTGCTGTTGATTGATTGGGGGTTACCCACTGTTGTTATTTGACATACACAGTTGTATGTTGTATCTGTTATTGCAACGTGTTATCAAACATGTTCTGTTAGAAGAGATAAATAAAGAGCTAATTTTGTACTGTTCTTGATTTGTTTGTTCAGTCTCTGTTTAGTTTTTACAACCACTATTTCTATCACAATCTAACACCTTAATCCAATGTCTGGGTGTCAACAACTCAAATTGCATCCAGGCACTCGCTCCACTTCATTCACACCTCAACGACACTTCATGTGTGAATGGACAATCTATTTTATTGCAGGCGAACCTGCTATCTTTACATACACAAGATCAGGCGGCAATGGCCTGCTGAAATACACATGTCGCCCTTCTTCACAACAACCCGTACATACTAAACTACAATCTCACACTCGCGAATTATAACATGCGCTCTTTTAAACTACACATTGGCTTTCGGAAAACAATCACACGTCTGGAAGACTGTCGGGTCCGGTCTGAATAACCTCAGTCCAGTCGCTGCCCTTGTCGTTCTAAACTTCATGCTGTCAGCAAAACCTCGTGCTGTCCTCGTCACGTAGTACAGTAGTACTGTCTGTGTCAACCTTGGGTTGTCCTACTGCTAACCCTGTTTACGGGTGTTGTCCCGTGAGCTAGCATCCTCCGCCCCATCCTCGGGGTTAGTCCCGCTACTGTCCTAGTTATGACACGTCCGTGTCCTCATTTAAGTCCTGTCTTATAACTGTCCTAAGTTATCCCCTGCGGTCGGTCTCTATTCTATCTACTCCCTAGTAGAGGCCCTTATCTACGTCCTATCTGTCCTTACCTATTATTCTGTCTCCTGTCATATCTATGTCCTATCTAACACGTTGACACTGGGTCTCAAATATGACAGTTATTGTCCAGAGTTGAGGGCCCTGCCCGAGATCTCGTACATCTTTTTATCTAATTACTATCATCTTTTTTTGTCAGTTGAGGGCGGTGTGAGGTTCTCTCTCTTTTACTACTTTCCTTCTTTGGCCGTAACAAAGTCAGAACTACTCTCTACCTCTTAGCACCGTAGTGAAGGAAGCATCAGTTTTATGATTGTCCTTCTTTGTCTTTACCTCGGCTACATTAATTTTGCAATTTTTTTGTGGTTTAAATTGTGCATATCCCTTACAGGACGTTGCAGTCAACACCAGCATTTTAGCTGCTATTGATTTACTAGGCATGTTTTACGTTCAGTAGCTTGACATTGCTTTGTGAACAACCGACTCGCAAGGAGCCGGATGCAAGGATAAACGCAAGGATGCGTTTTATCGCCTGTGGTCTTCTTAACAAATGCCGGTGTATTAAAGCAAACTGAGGTTAGTTAGTTAGTTAGTCTTTCCTCTTGAGCCTAAGGCGGTGCATAGGGCAGAAGTCCTGACTCTCCATGCTTGGCGGTTCGCTGCTACCTGTTGTAGATCTTGGATAATTACTTGGCCATTGAATGAGCCTTCTCTAATGATGGTTCTACGCAGGGTCTCTCTTGGTCTTCCCCGTTTTCTTTTCCCTACTGGTGACCATATGAGGGCTTGGTAGGGGAGTCTTGTCTTATCCATTCTGAGTACATGGCCAATGTAGTTCCAACGGCGTCTTCTTATGAAATTGGATACTGTATCTTGCTTAGTCTCTTGTCTTATTTGCGTATTGGTTCTGAAGTCTGTCCAGTGTATGTTTAGAAGTCTTCTAAGACATTTGTTCTCAAAATTATCTAATTTTTTATCTAAAGCTACCGTTGATTTCCAACATTCACATCCATACGTTAACACTGGAATCACACAAGAGTTGAAGATTTTAAGTTGTGTGTGTTTGCTGAGTGTCTTTGACCTCCAGATGTTTGACAGTTTATTGAAGGCAATAGATGCCAGTGCGATTCTAGATGATATTTCTGGTGTTGAGCCCCCTGTAGATGTCATTTTGCTTCAAAGGTATGTGACGCAGTTGACTTTTTCAAGAACGGAGCTGTTGAATTTGGTGTCATCTGAACTGTTGGTAAGATCAATAGTCTTTGTGTCTGTTGTGTTAATTTGGAGACCAATTTGCCCTGAAACATTTTGGAGGTGGTTTATTTTCTCTTGGGCATCAGGGTGTGTTGAACTCAAAAGCACTATATCGTCGGCAAAGTCCAGGTCTTCTAGAATTTTGTCAACCCAATGGATACCCATATTTGTGTTGTTTGTGCATTTGCGCATGACCTAATCGATAGCTATTCCAAAGAGCATCGGTGATAAGACACAACCCTGTTTCACGCCTGTTTCGACTGAGAACCAGTCAGAGTTGCTTGTTTCTGTTCTTACGCAGCAACGTGTCTCTTTGTAGAAAGATTTTATGACGTTGGTATATTTGGTAGGAAAACCATAGATGTTAAGTAGATTCCAAAGTGATGGACGGTGGATACTGTCAAAGGCTTTTTGAAAGTCGTCAAAGTTGGTGATTAATTTCGACTGGAATTCTACGGAGTCTTCAATGATTATTCTGAGGGTGAAAATGTGGTCTATGCATGACCGTTTTGGTCTGAAGCCTGCTTGTTCTTCTCTGAACCTTTCATCTATCGCCTTTTTCAATCTCTCAAGTAACATGCTACAAAAAAGTTTTCCTGGTACTGACAATAGAGTGATACCACGCCAATTATTGCAATCAGACATATCGCTCTTTTTAGGCAGTTTGAAAATTACACCATCTTTCCACTGTTTTGTGGTGGGGATTCGCTTTGCCAGATTTCATAGATCAGCTGTAATAAACATTGTAAAGTGTTCTCATCTGCTGCTTTGAGCATTTCTCCTGAGATGTCATCTCCACCAACAGCTTTGTTGTTCTTCAATTTTTTTATGGCTGCTTTAGTCTCTTCCATGGTGAATGACTCGCAGGAGGCATCTAGTGGGGGGATAGTAATTTCTCCATCCAGGTTCGGAACAGTGTCAGGCTGCGGTCTATTTAATATTTCTTTGAAATGTTCTGCCCATCGTTGCTTTTGAAGGTCATCGGATAACAATTGATTGCCTTGTTTGTCTTTGATGGGTATATTTGGTGTAGGTGAGTGATTGCATAGTTGCTTCATGATATGGAATACGGCTCTGTTGTTTCCAGTTCTGGCAGCTGCTTCGGCTTCGGAGGCCAGGCTGTGAATAAAGTTCTGTTTGTCTTTTCGTGCTGAGGTAAACAAACTGAGGTAACACATGTTAAATCTATGGCGACGGGAGGGGGGAATCGTTGCCGTTAAACAGCTCAAACAGCGGTGATTTTCTCGTCTGTGTCGGCTACCTCACTTCCCCCCCCCCCCCGAAAGCTATACATTTGTCATTCAAACTAGTTGTCTGGCCTTTTCTTTGATGAAGCATGTATTCAGTTTTAAGGCAAACATCAGCGAATGTCGCACATCCAATTATGTACTATCAATCGAAATTGGTGTCGTGGGTTTATTCGCGTCATTAATATATTTCAACCATACAATTTGATATTGGTTTACTTTTTTTTGTTTTTGACACACCACCAGAATGGTTAGTTTCAGCTTGAACGTCCTGCTGATGATGACAACTCCCATTGTTTTACATTCTCTACATTGTGTGGCACATGCACATGTGCCAGCCAAAAATATTTAAATGGAACTAATTAAACACGTCTATAGTTAAACTGATAGTACACCAGATATATTTCCTTGAAGGAAGACAAAATGTCTGTTGAGATATTATCTACCATTTGAGATCACCAACGATAGAACTATTACTTTGCAATAACTTAATTTATACGATAGATACTCAACTTCCGGGTTGTCTTTTTCAATTGAAATCATAATATGCTATATTCAATTTAACTGTTTTCTTACAAAATCTTAATTTATATACTCCAATAAAGTAATTTCCTTCTCTCCCTTGTTGGTTGAAACATCGTTTATTATTTATGTCCCGTGATAATATGATTTGCTATTAATCAGGATACTACGTTTTATACCTATGAAACATTACCAAGATCGAACCCGTTTATGTTGGTCAGTGCTTTTACCTACAATGCGAAAGTAGACTTACAGAGGTGGTAGTCTCCGTGACATGTTGGGTCACAGGATAACGTCATTTATTGTTGGTGGGATTTCAATACTAAAGGCAGATCATGGAGAAACATTGCTTCCAACAAACAGATGGGAGGAGCTTTAGGCTGGACTTGTCTTGTGTCTTTGATTCTTTGATTAAATTAACATTTTTGGCTGGCACGTGTGCGTGTACCGGGTGTACTGGAAGTCTGTAAAATGAAGCTGGGTGCCCATATCAGAGGCAAGACGAAGTGGGAGGAGATCAGGAAAGCACGGCAGGCCAGGGAACACCACCAACAGCAGCAACATAATTAGTCTGTTTCAGTATTAAAACATGTACATGGTCAACAACAAACAATTATATTAAATTTGGTCCTTAAAGATATAATAGTGGCTCTAAGAAACAGTTGACACTGATGTCCATCCGTAATACACAAGTAGATGTACGACAGTGGCTGATGTTTGCTGTAACGCTGCAGATGTGTCTTCCTAGTAGAGGCCAGGCCACCAGTTGGAATGACAAACGTATCGTCATCATAGCCTTCAGCATGTCTTCGGGGTGGGGTGGGAGGAGGGAGCGGTAGCCCACAGACGAGAATATCGCCGCTGTTACAAAAGACTTCCTTGGCTTATACCTTATTTGGTCTGATGTGTATGATGTTTATGAAGGCTTAAACAAAAAGCCGCATATGATTGCAACGGTGAATATAGAGTATGAATAGAATAGCGTTACATACGATGTTTTCATGCATACAGTTTTGGATATGTATGTCTTCCACAAGCTCGTGAAATAGATTGCAACTGTCCTATACACAAGTCAACATAAGTTCTTAAAACCCCAACTCACACATTATTAGACAAGGAGCTTTATTGACTACACATAGGCTTTCGATAAAGTGAGACATGTCAACATGATAAGGATGCTTGAAGATCTACACATTGATGGAAAAGACCTTAGACTTGTAAAAAACATATATTGGAAACAACAAGCTGCCATATGATTTGATAATGAAGTAAGCCAATATCAGCCTATTAAAAGGGGTGTGAGACAGGGATGTGTAATGTCTCCAGATCTGTTTTCCCTGTACAGTGAAAGTATTTTCAGAAATATTGAAGATATGGAAGGAATCAACATTGGGGGACGATGCATCAATAACATTAGATATGCAGATGATACAGTCTTGATTGCAGACAATGAACAGGACCTGCAAAATTTAGTAGGTGCGGTTGTTACACACAGTGAACAACTAGGGTTAGAATTAAATTGTAATAAGACACAGATTATGGTCGTTACTAGGAAGAACGAAATACCACAATGTAATATACAAGTAAATGGGAATATTCTTCAACAAGTGAATAGGTACAATTATCTCGGAACAGTAATAAGATCTAATGGGAGATGCCTTGAAGAGAATAGAACAAGATTCGCCATGGCAAAAGTAGTCTTTAGCAAGATGAAAAACATACTGACCAATAAAAAGATGTCAATTGAAACGAGAAAAAGAGTGTTGAGATGCTACATAGAACCTGTACTTTTATATGGATGTGAAGCTTGGACAATGAGCAGTCAGGCTGAAAAACATCTGATGGCTGTAGAAATGTGGTTTCTGAGGAAAATGCAAAGAATACCATTAACAGCCAGAAAGACCAATGAACAAGTCCTTCAAGAAACACATGAAGATCGTAAACTGATTAGAGACATTGGACGTAGACATTCACAATTTTTGGGCATGTTATGAGAAGCAATGATTTGAAAAACTTGGTGACAACTGGCAAGATCGAAGGGAAAAGACCAATTGGAAGACCGAGAAGTAAATACCTGGATGGCTTGGCCTCGTGGCATGGTCGAGACAGAAATACGGAGCTGATCCACGACTCTGGTGATCGAGTGAGATGGCAGAACATGACCGCCCACGCTTACCGGCATGGCACATGATGGATGATGGATGGATGGAGTGAGTTCTTGGTATTATTATTATTATTATTATTATTATTATTATTATTATTATTATTATTATTATTATTATTACTATTATTATTATTATTATTATTATTTATTTATGTATTTATGTATTTATTTATGTATTTATTTATTTATGTATTTATTTGTGCTACCCATTGTCACACTGACATTTCCGTTGACCTGGACTAAGAAACACATCACTATCATGTGTCTGTCAATCCGTGTCCTTGTTCACATGATATACATTTATTTAATGTCGCGAGTATTGTGCGTGTTTCTCCAGCACCCCTCGTAATGAAGACAGCACATAGGTCACGTGATTATTTAACTGACAGATGTTGATGTTGGATAGTCTGGTCGTGACATGGAGGAGCATCGGTATCAGAAATGAATCACAGTACTCGAGGCAGAAGACTATGGTCTGACATGATCACCGACACCACACGATATGGACTACAAGAAGACGAAAATTATGCTGCTACCAATAAAACGTGTAATTATTGTGTGACAACCTCTTTGTGAATATCATTGTTTTGCTCTTCATGGCCATGTCCTATAGGAAAGCGCTTCTTCTTTACATCAAAGGAAGGCCATGGATGACACCAGCAGAAGCTAACAAGAAGCGTGCCGCGTGTTTCATTAATTTGTTCAAAGGTCAAGGTTCCCCAAGGGTAAGAGCTGCCCCGTGATGTCCCAAGTACCCGTATGCCCACTGGAATGACCGCCTCTGCTGATGGATCTGACCAGATCAAGTGATAATGATTACACTTTGATCTAAAACAAAAGGCCGGAAGTCTACTTGACCGCCAAATTAATGCAATATATTTAGGATAAAAGTTAAATGTTAGTTAGTTGTATATCCTTTACACGAGATTGCAGTCAAAACAAACATTTTTTTTTTGCTGTTGTGATGCGTTGACAGGCTTACGTTCAGGAGTTTGCCATAGCTTTTTTGAACGACCGGTACCCTTACCATTTTCGTAAATAACAAAAAAAAAAAAAAAAAACACAAAACACAAAACCAACGCAACGCAATCAGCTGCCGAATCGCGCGCAGCTGCATTTCGTACGCGGGTATATTTGATCACGAACCGCGTCCGTAATCCCTTCGAGGAATAAAGTACACCACAACTGAATGCATAATATACTAGACAATACTGCCCGCTCAATGAATATATTTTGATGTTGGATAGTGTTTAGTAAATGTATAATGTACTATACAATACTGTCAGCTTAATAAATATATTTTGATGTTGGATAATGTTTATTAAATGAAAACACTTATTGACAAATATAGAACGCTGCAGTCTACGTTTTCATTAACTGTAGTACTTTCATAAAACTTCATTCAAACATAATTCGCAAGTTATCTCTCAATCAATACGTCTCCAAATTTACTACATACATGAAACGATGACTTCTCTCTGTCCAGAAGAAATGACTCTTCTATGTGTAATGTCTATCAGTTTATCAAATGAGTTACTATGTAAAATAACACAATTATGGAAGACAAAGAACAACCGGCCTTCATCAGTAAACAACTACTTAAACAAAACACAACACATAAAAACTGGAAAGACGCTACAGTGACATTAAGGAATAGGAGCGGAATGAGAAGAGTGGACATATGAAACACTGAGTACAATGACATTAAGGAATAGGAGCGGAATGAGAAGATTGGACATATGAAACACTGAGTACAGTGACATTAAGGAATAGGAGCGGAATGAGAAGATTGGACATATGAAACACTGAGTACAGTGACATTAAGGAATAGGAGCGGAATGAGAAGATTGGACATATGAAACACTGAGTACAATGACATTAAGGAATAGGAGCGGAATGAGAAGATTGGACATATGAAACACTGAGTACAGTGACATTAAGGAATAGGAGCGGAATGAGAAGATTGGACATATGAAACACTGAGTACAGTGACATTAAGGAATAGGAGCGGAATGAGAAGATTGGACATATGAAACACTGAGTACAATGACATTAAGTAATAGGAGCGGAATGAGAAGATTGGACATATGAAACACTGAGTACAATGACATTAAGTAATAGGAGCGGAATGAGAAGATTTGACATATGAAACACTAAGTACAATGACATTAAGTAATAGGAGCGGAATGAGAAGAGTGGACATATGAAACACTGAGTACAATGACAGGAGAATGAAAATAAAATGTGCTACTTATTTCAGAATCTCATGCTGTGATACTATATCACTAAAATATACTGTTTATGATTCAATAGGCAGGTTTGCGTTTAGTTGTTTGCCATTTCTTTCTGAACCACCGACACTCATGTCACTGTTAACATTTAACACAAGGCAGTCTTCTTCAAAGTCACAAACAGCTGATTACGAACGCTATATGTGAATCACGATGGCTACCACTTGATCTCAGACGTCAGCGAATGTCGTTGCGAAAGCAGCAGTAAGATGGGGAATATCTTCATGGAATTTATCGCAATCCAAATAGGGAAACAAGATCTTCGGAGCTACATTAAGCTAATCCTGACACGCGAAATCGAATCAAAGACAATTAATAGAGACGTGAGGACTTATATATATATATATATATATATATATATATATATATATATATATATATATATATATATATATATATATATATATATATATATATATATATATATATGCTCGGGGGGGGGGGGGGGTGTGGTTTTATGGAAGAATGATGCAAACACCGATGGCGGATATTTTCAGACAAAATAACTTACTTTTGCAATTGGTTTTTTTTTAAATTTTGCATATCCCTTACAGGACGTTGCAGTCAACACCAGCATTTTTCAGCTGATATTGATACACTAGGCAAGTTTTACATTCAGTAGCTTGACATTGCTTTGTGAACGACCGACTCGCAAGGAACCGGATGCAACGATAAACGCAAGGATGCGTTTTATCGCCAGTGGATGCCGGTGTATTAAAGCAAACTGAGGTAACACATGTTAAATCTATGGCGACGGGAGGGGGGAATCGTTGCCGTTAAACAGCTCAAACAGCGGTGATTTTCTCGTCTGTGTCGGCTACCTCCGCCCCCCCCCCCCCCGAAAGATATACATGTGTCATTCAAACTGGTTGCCTGGCCATTTCTTTGATGAAGCATGTATTCAGTTTTAAGGCAAACATCAGCGAATGTCGCACATCCAATTATGTACTATCGATCGAAATTGGTGTCGTGGGTTTCTTCGCGCCATTAATATATTTCTACCATACAATTTGATATTTTTTTTTTTTTTTTTTTACACACAACCACAATGGTTAGTTTCAGCTTGAACGTGCTGCTGATGATTACAACTCCCGTTGTTTTACATTCTTTGCATTTTGTGGCACATACACATGTGCCAGCCAAAAATATTTAACTGAGACTAAATAGAAACGGCTATAGATGAACTGATAGTACAGGAGATATATTTCCCTGTACGAAGACAAAATATGTGCTGATATATTATCTACCATTTGAGATCACCGACTATAAAACTAATACATTGCACTAACTTAAATTTATATGATAACTAATTGACTTTCGGGTTGTTGTTCTTTTTTGCTTTGAAATCATATATACTATATTCAAGCAATTGTTTCTTACAAAGTCGTAATTTATATACTCCAATAAAGTAATTTCCTTGTCTCCCTTGTTGGTTAAAACATCGTCATTATTTATGTCCCTTGATAATATGATTTGCTATTAATATGGATACTACGTTTTATACCTATGAAACATTACCAAGATCGATCCCGTTTATGTTGGTCAGTGCTTTTATCTACAATGCGAAAGTAGACTTACAGAGGTGGCAGAGTCTCCGTGAAATGTTGGGTCACAGGGATAACGTCATTTATTGTTGGTGGGATTTCAATACTAAAGACAGATCATGGAGAAACATTGCTTCCAACAAACAGATGGGAGGAGCTTTAGGCTGGACTTGTCTTGTGTCTTTGATTCTTTGATTAAATTAACATTTTTGGCTGGCACGTGTGCGTGTACCGGGTGCACTGGAAGTCTGTAAAATGAGGCTGGGTGCCCATATCAGAGGCAAGACGAAGTGGGAGGAGATTAGGAAATCACGGCAGGCCAGGGAACACCACCAACAGCAGCAACATAATTAGTTTGTTTCAGTATTAAAACATGTAAATGCTCAACAACAAACAATTATATTAAATGTGGTCCTTACAGATATAGTAGTGGCTCTAAGAAACAGTTGACACTGATGTCCATGCGTAATACACAAGTAGATGTACGACAGTGGCTGATGTTTGCTGTAACGCTGCAGATATGTCTTCCTAGTAGAGGCCAGGCAAGAAGTGGGAGTGACAAACGTATCGTCATCATAGCCTTCAGCATGTCTTGGGGGTAGAGTGGGAGGAGGGAGCGGTAGCCCACAGACGAGAATATCGCCGCTGTTACAAAAGACTTCCTTGTCTTATACCTTATTTGGTCTGATGTGTATGATGTTTATGAAGGCTTAAACAAAACGCCGCATATCATTGCAACCGTGATATAGAGTATAAATAGAATAGCGTTATCTACGATGTTTTCATGCATACAATTTTGGATATGTATGTCTTACCCAAGCTCGTGAACTAGATTGCAACTGTCCTATACACAAGTCAGGTTGTTCTTCGCATAAGTTCTTAAAATCCCAACTCACACATTATTAGACAAGGCGCTACAATGCTACTGTACACATTTTTTGGTAACGTGTATACGAGCAAGATTGCAAACCTAGAAGCACCAGGGGTTGGAAGGATATAACATTTGCAGATGATATTCTTGCATATAGGCAGGGGAGAGATAGGGAGAAAACAGCCCAGGAGTTACAGGCGACAGTAGACAAAGTGATTGACTGGTGCACTGAAATTAGTGCTGTCATCCACCCAGAAAAGGCAGCTGTTTTGTGGTGCTCTCTGGACAACAGGATTGTGAGAACTGATGTTCCAAGTCTCACGATAGATGGTAGAAGCGTCAACAGAGAGAACAAACTGAAGTATCTGGGAATCACATTTGACACGAGCCTGTCCTTCAAGGACCACGTGGAGACGGTTGTGTCAAGGTCTCAAAAGACACTCAATGCACTTAAAACTATGGCTGCAATGGACACAGAGCAGAGAATGCTTTTCACACTATACCAGCACTTGCTCCTCTCAGTGATTGATTATGGACTAGGACTGCTCACTGTCTCAAAGAGTCAGCTGGTGAAATTAGAGCGCATACAGAACGAAGCGATGCGAGTCATTCTAGGATGCACCAGAGACACCCCAGTAGTGTATATGCGGTACATCCTTGGTTTGCCGTCTGTTGCATGTAGGCTCAAGGTGATGCAGGCGAAGGCATACCTCAGAGTAGCTGCAGACACAGATCACCCGTTGCATAAGGCGCTGGACGCCGTTAAGGGTCAGCGACTGATAAGAGGGAAATCATGGATGGCTCAGGAGGAGGATACGATCAGACAGGTGTGCCCCTTGGAGAACATTAGGAGAGGAGAGGAGTGGGTCAGAGTGCCAGCGGAGCAGTCAGACTTGTGGCGAGTTATAATCACATTGTGCCGGGAGTGCAGGGAGTGGCCAGCAGGGTCCACGGAAGTGGAAATCCAGCAACTAATTCAGGATAATGCTCGCTCGGGCGATGTGACTATCTACACAGATGGATCGGTGTTGAGAGGTAGGAGAAGTGCCTGGGGGTTCTTAGCAAAAGCTAATGGTCGATGTTTGGTGCAAGAGAGCCTGGCATATGATACCACAACATCTAGCTTAAGAATGGAGGTGGAGGCTATCAGTGCAGCTTTCCGCTGGATGGAGAATACGATACTCACACACATCGTGATTGTAACTGACTCAGAAAGCATGCTGAGTAGGGTGAAGACAGGCAAGCTTCGTGCAGAGTGGCTTGCTTCGCTTCGGACGTCACGGGTATCAAGCATCGCCTGGATGTTTTCTCCGGGGCATGCTGGTGTGCTGGGGAATGACCAGGCGGACAGATTGGCTGGCTCGGCAAAACTTGGTGGAGTATTGATGCATGACAAAGCAGACGTGGTTACGGCCTTGTGGGAGCATGTGTACACCTCGGAGGAGCAAATGGATTACCATGGTCTGGCAAGAATGCGACAGCGAGGAGTGACGAGGTAATCCGGCCGACGATCAACGCTCAGAGGAAAGGCGAGACGGACATATAATCAGTTTGTTACTGGTACTATTAGTTTTGGAACTCTTCGCTGGCTGCTGAGGATGGGAACGGAGCGCTTATGGGAATGCCCTGAATGCTGTGATGTCGGTTCCTAAATCAATCAATCAATAAATCATGTACACATTTAACGGTTCCTTTCAACGCCTAACGAAGTAAGGTAGCAGCACTGACGTCTGAGGTGATTTTGTTTTAAAAAAATAAGTAAGAAAACAAAAATCAACAGAATGGGCCTTATCACGAACCTGCTGTGGGTATGTGAAAAAATATGACCATCACATAATGTAGGTCTGAGTGCACGAAGGAATAGGTCGCCGTTATCAGCATCATCACGTGTCCTGCCAACTGGCGTAGCCACTAATGTCTCTCCACAGATATCGGTCATTGGTGTTGCGGCGAAACGCCAATGGCTCATGTCCTCATGCCTTCTTTTATTTTGGGTAAACTGGGGGAAACAGCTTTCGGGAACCCTCAGTTCTCATATTCGCTCAATCACCATGGAAGATAGTTCTTTGGGATACTTTAACAACACGATCTTGGTAATAGAATAATTAGATATATGTCTTTCCTTTCGATTAGACCCGATAGAGCGCCTTGCGCCAAATGCGCACTGGTGCGACTTCTTAGGCAATTCATGTCCGTTTCTAGACCCACCGTTACCCACTGCATAATGTCAAGATGTCAAGTTGAAGATTGGGACATTTTAAGTGCAGAATACTGCTGGTGTATGAAAGGTAATCTTAGGTTGTAATTAGTCCTGCACTTATAAATCTCTATTGTCTTGACTACTGAGATAAATTGGCGAAACGGCAGTCTTGCCATATTGGGAGGGGGTGACCGTTAGCCGATCTGGCTAAGCGTCTTGATCTTGGCATGGCAAGGGAACAAATCTGAACAATAAATATTTCCCAAATAATATCGCTTATTCTTGGCAGCCGATAGACGAGTGCTATCTGTCCTTCTACGGCCTGAACTGGGCATGCTGTCATCTTTCTTTAGAATATAATCATTGGATAGCTACGGTATGCCGGAAGGAGGGAAGGGCTCCTTGGGGATGGGTTCCACCAATCTATGATCTATCTTCTTGAGCCGGAAGAGGCTATCCACAGTGCTATATCTTTCGTCTTTTAGTCGATAGGATGATGTCGGGGAGATAATGGACTTCTTTATCTCACTGAGGGAACCAGAACTCATCTGAATCTATGGGTTATGTGAGGCACTGCCGGTAAATTTCGGCGACTGCTCAGAAGAGAGCAGCGGCCGGACGGGGTAGTATCTTCGGTCCTATTCTTGCTAGGAATGGGGAACAACACTTCTTTGATTACTCACACTACACCACAAGAGCTTTGTCGTGAGAAAGGCATGGTTTGCAAGGGAGAGAGAAGCCGGGAAACGAATGTGCCCAATAATAATAAAGGCAGGGTATGAGTGTGGAGAGTGAGTCTTGTATACAAAAGGGTGCATAGGGTAGCCGACAGGACGTCTACAAGTTGGAGGTCTACTCAAGCCAGGACGTATCCAATCCAGGGGCTACCTGACATGTCAGACCCATTCAAGCAGGCCACTTATCTACTTGATTAGGTAAGCCAAAATGCATAACCAATTTATTAACTGAGGCCCAATTGGACCTCAGGATTGTGGTGCATGAGTCAGCTTTGTCGCTCACTAATCTTTGTCATCTACAGGGTTCTTCTTTTGACCGTAAAGTGAGTTGAAAGACCCGACAGGGCTTCTATGCCTAAAGTTATAAGCAACTGATGAAGCCAGGGCAAATCAGTGGCCATACCAGGTAGAAGGTTTCTATTTTTGTGGGAGAATAAGGACAAAAATTAAACGAGTGACAATACGGCAACTCAAGTCGTCACATCGACTTAAGGTCGAGTGTTTGCTGATGATTCTGTTTGGACCTACGCCTAATTCCCATCCTTGTCCGGGACAGCAAAAGACTCTGACTCATTCCCTATACACAATCTGGTCTAAGGACACTATTTCCCAACCAAAATTGTGCCAAGTGATCCCATGGCATTTTCCCAGACCAGATGAGTGACTATATCGTGTTGGCATCGGAAACCTGGAAGCTGTTGTTCGAACAACCTATGCTGGAAAGAGAGACCTAAAACTATGCCGGGTAATGTGGATGTGAACTAACAGGACAATATAGAGAGCTGTGGTCTATGATGTTCAGAGTTTTCTTGCTTCATATCTGGACTAGAGTTATCTCCTCAGTTTTTGTTTTTTTTTTACTTTTAGAGGTTCATCTGTCTTGATGTGTTCTGTGTTGTCCTTTATTACGGTATTAAATTCTAATTATAGTGACTGAGACGATCGTCATGTTGGGTTTGTGTCAGCCAGAAATCCATCCATCCATCCATCATGTGCCATGCCGGTAAGCGTGGGCGGTCATGTTCTGCCATCTCACTCGATCAACAGAGTCGTGGATCAGTTCCGTGTTTCTGTCTCGACCATGCCACAAGGCCAAGCCATCCAGATACTTGTTTCTAGGTCTTCCCCTTGGTCTGTTCCCCTCGATCTTACCAGTTGTCACCAAGTTCTCCAAATCATTTCTTCTCATAACATGCCCAAAAAATTGTGACTGTCTACGTCTAATGTCTCTGATCAGTTTACGATCTTCATTTGTTTCTTGAAGGACTTGTTCATTGGTCTTTCTGGCTGTCCATGGTATTCTTTGCATTTTCCTCAGAAACCACATTTCTACAGCCATCAGATGTTTTTCAGCCTGGCTGCTCATTGTCCAAGCTTCACATCCATATAAAAGTACAGGTTCTATGTAGCATCTCAACACTCTTTTTCTCGTTTCAATTGACATCTTTTTATTGGTCAGTATGTTTTTCATTTTGCTAAAGGCTACTTTTGCCATGGCGATTCTTGTTCTAATCTCTTCAAGGCATCTCCCATCAGATGTTATTACTGTTCCGAGGTAATTGTACCTATTCACTTGTTGAAGAATATTCCCATTTACTTGTATATTACACTGTGGTATTTCGTTCTTCTTAGTGACGACCATAATCTGTGTCTTTTTACAATTTAATTCTAACCCTTGTTGTTCACTGTGTGTAACAACCGCATCTACTAAATTTTGCAGGTCCTGTTCATTGTCTGCAATCAAGACTGTATCATCTGCATATCTAATGTTATTGATGCATCGTCCCCCAATGTTGATTCCTTCCATATTTTCAATATTTCTGAAAATATTTTCACTGTACAGGGAAAACAGATCTGGAGACATTACACATCCCTGTCTCACACCTCTCTTAATAGGCTGATATTGGCTTACTTGATTATCAACTCTTATGGCAGCTTGTTGTTTCCAATATATGTTTTTTACAAGTCTAAGGTCTTTCCCATCAATTTGTAGATCTTCAAGCATCCTTATCATGTTGACATGTCTCACTTTATCAAAAGCCTTTGTGTAGTCAATGAAGCAAAGGTGTAGATCTTTGTTTACTTCTATAGAACGTTCGATTACGGTTCTCAGTATATACACAGCATTTACTGTACCCTTGCCTACTACAAACCCACATTGTTCTTCTCCTATTTCAGGTTGTATTTTCCTCCTAACTCTTTGCATGATAATTCTTAGCAAAATCTTCGTGATGTGACTCATTATACTAATTGTTCGATGTTGATCACATTCCAAGGCTCCTGATTTCTTTGGGATTGCAATAAATACAGAATTACATAACTCATGAGGTATATTTCCAGTATCATATATTGTATTAAGCAGACTGGTAACTTTATCTATTCCATATTCTTCTAAAGCATTAATCATTTCTGTTGTGACGCTGTCTGGACCGGGGGTTTTGCCAGATTTCATATGATTAAGAGCATTCTGAACCTCCATCTTCAAAATTGCTGGCCCTTCATTGTTATTTTGAACAATATATTGTTCGTCTCTGCTATCGTCATAAAGGTTTTTCACGTAATCTGATCATACATGTAAAATCTTATCTTTTTCTATTATGACTCTTCCATCTTTTGTCTTTAGGCAGCCTGCTGATGTACGTGTTCTTTGATTAGTAATCTCCTGAATTCTTTTGTGCATTAGTTTCGCATTTTTACTGTTGTGTTGTTTTTCAATTTCTCTGCAATTTTTCTCAAGCCATGTTTCTTTAGCCTCCTTACATAAGGTTTTGACTTTTCTGTGAATTTCTTCATATTTGGCAGGATTATTTTTGTTCTGTCTTCTTGTTTCCATTAGTTGTAAAATTTCTTCAGTCATCCATGTCTTACGGCCAACTTTCTTTACTTTTGGAATAGTTTTTTCTGCTGCACAACTGATTGAATTCTTCAGCATTTCCCATTGATCATCTACATCTTGAAATAGGATCTCTAGATAAGACAATAAATCAAATTTGTTCTTTACTTCTATGTTAAAATTATCTTGTATTTCTTTGTCAGTTTTCAATTTGCACAAGTCATATTTAGGGTTTCCTGCTGTATACTTGACTTTCTTTAACTTTACCCTCAATGTGCCAGTAATTAATCTGTGATCACTGTAACAGTCTGCATTTGGAACTGTTTTTACAACTGTTAATGCATTTCGAAACCTTTTGCTTATCAGGATGTAATCTATCTGGTTTTTAATCCTGCTGTCTGGACTCCTCCATGTCCATAATCTTCTAGGATGTTGTTTAAACCAGGTGTTTCCTACAACCAATTCTTGTTCTTTTGCCCATTCTACAAGTCTGTAACCTCTTTCATTTCTCTCTCCCAAACCATGGTTGCCTACACTGTATCCATCGCTTTGCTTTCCTATTTTTGCGTTGAAATCACCCATTATGATATTTATTTCTGATTTTTTTACAGTTCTTCAAAGCAGACTCCATGTCATTATAAAATTCCTCTATACTTTCTTCACTGCTTTCACTTGTTGGGGCATATACTTGAATTACATTTATTTTAAAAGGTCTTCCGTTGTATTTTACTAATAGAACTCTGTCTGACACAGCATGATATCCTTTGACAGAATTTGATGTTTGCTTATCTAATATAATGGCTACACCTCTTTGCTGTTCTCCCCCCCCCCCCCAGCCAGAAATACACTGCAGGAAATAGACACTGAGGTCGAAAGAGAGAGTGACAGTGAGTCCGGGGAACGGAGGAGGGTTGGCAGCAAAGACCTATCCCCAGCCAGGGCGAAAGAATAAGTTTGAAATATTGTGACGGGACACTTTGGGACATCCCCCATAGCTTGTTACAATTTCTTGGGGCACGTCCCGGGATATTTGAAATCCTGGTGGAGTTCTGGCTGATATAGTGATAGGAGACAGATATCCTTGTCTACTATCAATAGGTTCTGCCTACCGTGCCTGGCTATTGTCTGTACTTTGCCTGACACGGACTGACCGATATGCGACGTGTTGTGGTCGTATAAAATATCCAATTGTATACTTGAAAGTGAAATTGGATATAGAATTGTATACACTTACCCTCTGAGTTTAAGATGGCATCAACTAAATTTAATGTTGCAGAAGTACAGGCTACAGGGCGAGAGATGGGCTACGATGGGGCAGAGTTACAAAAATATGTTCAGGAAGTTGAAAGAGACTTCAGACAGGCAGAGCGCGAAGCTAAGAAATTTGAGGCCGAGCGCAAAGCTAAGAAAATCGAAACTGAGAGCGAAGCTAAGAAAATCGAGGCAGAGCGCGAAGCGAAGAAGATGGAAGCAGAGCAGGCAGCCAGAGACCATGAGTTCCGCATGAGGGAGTTGGAGCTTAAAGCTCAAACTGCCAAGGAAAGCGAGGGTGCAGTGGGAGGCACCGTTCTCCCTGACTCAACAACTTCTGGTGGCGGTCCATACCAGGCAATGAAGTTCCCTTTGCTCCCTTTCGATGAACACAAAGATAAGATCGACCAGTATCATCAAAGATTTCAGTCGATGGCTTTGGCTATGGGACTGGAACGTGGGAAATGGAACTTGAAACTCTCAAAGGGCCTGAGAGGAACAGCGTACGAGGTATACTCAAGGTTGCCACCTGGTATGGAGAATGACTATGAAGCCCTGGAGAAAGCATTATTGAAAAGGTTCCAGATGACAGCTCATACATATCGACAGCAGTTCAGAAAGTCGAAGAGAGAACCAGGGGAGATGTTCGCAGCCTACAGTGTTAGACTGAAGTCTTACCTTTTGAAGTGGATGTCATTAGCTGGATTTGCTAACGACTATGAAAGTTTAGAAGAATTAGTGGTCGTGGACCAAATGAAGAGGATGATGCCGAAGCCATTGCAAACTTTCTTGCTAGAAAATGGGGCAGAGAGGTTAGACTTGGTAAATACATTAGCGGAAAGGTATGTGCTAGCTCATGGGGATAATGGGGAACTGTCACAACCCAATCCCCGATCACCAGACACTTGGTCTAGAAAGAAGAAGAACCCTAAAACAACCCACACCAACAAGGAGGATCCTTTCGATAAAGTTCTAACTAAGAAACCCTCTGGTAAGAGTCCACCTGGATCTCCTAAAAGAAAGTGGAGTGAAAAGTGGTGCGCCTATTGCAAATCTCCCACATACAATACGGTTGATTGCAAGCGTAAGCAGAAAGACTCTCACTATGCGGCCTGTCTTGTAGAAACCGGGGAGGGGTCTAACAAGGAGGTAGAAGGGAGGGGTCTTGAGAACAAAGATTCAGAAAAACCACCAGTTGTAGAGACGGTACTTGTGAACGGACAACCAGTTGAGTGTCTCTATGACACATGTCTGCAGTTTGAGGCTGTAATTTCATCACACTTAGTGACCCCAGAGCAGCTAACCGGGGAATCTATTGAGATTCAAACGGCGACAAAGAGTGCGGTAGCGATGTCTCTTCCAATTGCGAAGGTAGACATCAAATCAAAATATGTTACCGGCACTATACAGGCAGCCGTTCTGCTCGATCCTATCTTCCCAATGATCTTGGGTTGTCGCTACGTCTTTCTAGGGATCCCAACAGAACCCATGTACGTAGGGGCGATGCAAACCAGATCTCAATCGGAGGATGAGCAGACGCCGGCCTTGATCGTGAATCCCTTGCCTGGGGAGTTACGAGCTGCTCAAAGCCAGGATGCTACTTTGCAACCTTGCTTCAACCAGTTGCCAAAAAGTTCTGACCCACCAAGACGGGGTCAGTATTATATGAAGAATCGGTTACTGTACCGGAGAGCCGGAGTGGAGGAACGCCAGCATGGACAGCTGTTAGTTCCTAAGGCTTATCGGGAACAGCTTCTTCATATGGGACACACCATTTCTTTCAGTGGACATATGGGGGTCGGGGCAACTATCCAGCGCATTTCCTGCCATTACTACTGGCCAGGGATGACTGGAGACGTGCGTAGGTACGTCAAGTCGTGCCCAGAGTGCCAGCGTGTGGCACCAAAACACTGGACGGCTCCGGTAGTCTTGGGTGACATGCCCATTATGAACTCTCCTTTCGAGAGAGTTGCCATCGATCTTGTTGGTCCTCTTCCTCAGACTAGGAATAGGAATAAGTACATTCTCACGATGGTGGATTGCTGTTCCATGTGGGGTGAGGCGATACCTTTGGCCACAATCGACTCTAAGCGAGTGGCTGATGCACTGATGGAGACATTTACTCGGTTGGGATTTCCAAACCAGATCCTAACGGACAATGGGTCTCTGTTCTGTGGTAAGCTGATGGAAGAAGTCTTTCGTATCTTCCAGACCAACCACATTCACACAAGCCCGTACCACCCTCAGTCTAATGGGCATGTAAAGAGGTTTAATGGTACCTTGATGACCATGCTTCGGAAGCTGGCTCAAGAGAAACCAGACAGATGGGATGAGTATATCCCAGCCGCCTTGTTCGCCTATCGGGAGGTTCCCCATGGGTCGACCGGGTTGCCACCAGCCACTCTACTATTCGGGAGACCAATCAAGGGTCCCTTAGAAGCCCTATTGAGATGTTGGACAGAGGAAGAAAGTTCCGAAGAAGTTGTATCCTCATATAAATACGTCGAAGAGTTAAAGAAGAAGCTCCAGACGGGTTGGGCTTTAGCGGCTCAGAATCTGAGTGCAGCCAGAAAGAGACACGCAGCCTACTACAATAGAAGGACGAAAGATAGGTCTCTTAAAGTGGGGGATCGGGTTCTGTTGTTACTTCCAGTAGGTTCCAATAAACTCGAGATTGGTTGGCAGGGGCCTTTCCCGGTGGAAAGGGTTGTGTCCCGAACCAACTCTGCCATCCGGATCAGGGGGAAATCCAAAATCTTCCACATTAACCTCCTCAAAAAGTATGAAGAACGATGTGATGGTACTTCTCTCCCACTCATGACTATGGCGGTCGCGATGGAAACTGAATCGGATGAAGTGGCGGATAGGGAGTATCCTTTACACCCTGGGGAAACCTATAGGGATGTAATATAAATCGGCTGTCGGCTGAAGAAACAGACCGGGTCATCCGTTTGTTGGAGTCCCATCAGCAGATTCTTACCGATCGGCCAGGGCGGACAGGGTTGGTCGAGTTTGATATGACTCTGACTACTCAAGACCCTGTCCGTCAAAAAATATATCCAGTGCCCTTTTCGAAAGAGGAGGCCCTGGAAGCCGAAATCCAGAAGCTTCTGGACGATGACATCATCACTCCTTCGACTTCTCCTTATAATACCGGGGAGGAAGCCCAGTGGGGATCACCGTCTATGTATTGATTACAGGCATTTAAACAGTTGTACGACATTCCAAGTTGATCCGTTACCGAACCCAAATCAACAGTTTGCCAGACTAAATAAGGCAAAGTACTTTTCGAAAATTGATCTAAGTAGGGGATATTATCAGATCCCTGTGAAGCCCGAGGTTCGCCCCTTGCTCGCCTTCAGTACTCCGAGCGGGCATTTTCAAGGTGATGCCATTTGGGCTGAACAATGCGCCCAGTGTGTTCACTCGCACGATGAGAATGTTATTAGAGCCTTTAAAGGACCCCTCTGTGGTCTCGTTTATGGATGATTTTCTCATCGCGTCTGACAATCTGAGGGATCACCTGAAGTCCTTGGGACAGATCTTCACAAGGTTAAAAGAGGAAGGGTTAACCGCCCGTCGAGCCAAATGCATGATTGGCTATCAATCCTTGGAATTTCTGGGACATACTATTACCCCAGGGGGACTGGTACCGGAAGAAAAGAATATTGAGATGGTCAGACTCGCACCTCGTCCTAAATCCAAAAAAAAGGATATTAGGTCTTTCTTATCTCTGTGTGGGTTTTACCAGAAATATATTCCGAAGTTCAACGAAATTGCGGCGCCGTTAACAGAGACCCTGAAGAAAGGATCGCCAGATCCTATAGTCTGGACCCCGAGCTGTGAAGAAGCTTATGGAAAGCTGTAACAGGCTTTGGTGGATAAGCCAGTCCTGCAACTCCCAAATTTTGAGAAAACATTTGTTCTAAAAACCGACGCGAGTAACATAGGGATTGGGGCAACTTTGTTGCAGGAAGGGCGAGATGATGCTTCGGTGCTATGTCCGGTGGCGTATGCAAGTAGAAAACTGTTACCCGCCGAACGGAATTACTCCACCGTCGAACGGGAATGTCTGGCTCTAGTGTGGGCGATACAGAAATTTCAACCTTATCTGTATGGAGTACCGTTCAAAGTGCAGTCCGACCATCAACCTCTGACGTTTTTAGCAACTTCTAAGAAACTGAACGCGAGGTTAATGTGATGGTCATTGCTCCTACAACCGTATCAGTTCACGGTCGAATACATCCCCGGAAGGGAGAATGTGGGAGCGGATTTCCTATCACGGCATCCTATGGTTGAATGTGAGGGTGGTGCCATTCGAACAGAACCTCTGGCAGTAGAAAGTTCGTAGAGTTCGACTTTCTTAAGATGTCTTCTATGTGGCGAAACGCCAATGGCTCATGTCCTCATGCCTTCTTTTATTTTGGGTAAACTGGGGGAAACAGCTTTCGGGAACCCTCAGTTCTCATATTCGTTCAATCACTATGGAAAATAGTTCTCTGGGATACTTTAACAACACGATCTTGGTAATAGAATAATTAGATATATGTCTTTCCTTTCGATTAGACCCGATAGAGCGCCTTGCGCCAAATGCGCACTGGTGCGACTTCTTAGGCAATTCATGTCCGTTTCTAGACCCACCGTTACCCACTGCATAATGTCAAGATGTCAAGTTGAAGATTGGGACATTTTAAGTGCAGAATACTGCTGGTGTATGAAAGGTAATCTTAGGTTGTAATTAGTCCTGCACTTATAAATCTCTATTGTCTTGACTACTGAGATAAATTGGCGAAACGGCAGTCTTGCCATATTGGGAGGGGGTGGCCGTTAGCCAATCTGGCTAAGCGTCTTGATCTTGGCATGGCAAGGGAACAAATCTGAACAATAAATATTTCCCAAATAATATCGCTTATTCTTGGCAGCCAATAGACGAGTGCTATCTTTCCTTCTACGGCCTGAACTGGGCATACTGTCATCTTTCTTTAGAATATAATCATTGGATAGCTACGGTATGCCGGAAGGAGGGAAGGGCTCCTTGGGGATGGGGTCCATCAATCTATGATCTATCTTCTTGAGCCGGAAGAGGCTATCCACAGTGCTATATCTTTCGTCTTTTAGTCGATAGGATGATGTCGGGGAGATAATGGACTTCTCTATCTCACTGAGAGAACCTGAACTCATCTGAATCTATGGGTTATGTGAGGCACTGCCGGTACATTGCGGCGACTGCTCAGAAGAGAGCAGCGGCCGGACGGGGTAGTATCTTCGTTCCTATTCTTGCTAGGAATGGGGAACAACACTTCTTTGATTACTCACACTACACCACAAGAGCTTTGTCGTGAGAAAGGCATGGTTTGCAAGGGAGAGAGAAGCCGGGAAACGAATGTGCCCAATAATAATAAAGGCAGGGTATGAGTGTGGAGAGTGAGTCTTGTATGCAAAAGGGTGCATAGGGTAGCCGACAGGACGTCTACAAGTTGGAGGTCTACTCAAGCCAGGACGATGCCAATCCAGGGGCTACCTGATATGTCAGACCCATTCAAGCAGACCACTTATCTAATTGATTAGGTAAGCCAAAATGCATAACCAATTTATTAACTGAGGCCCAATTGGACCTCAGGATTGTGGTGCATGAGTCAGCTTTGTCGCTCACTAATCTTTGTCATCTACAGGGTCCTTCTTTTGATCGTAAAGTGAGTTGAAAGACCCGACAGGGCTTATATGCCTAAAATTATAAGCAACTGATGAAGCCAGGGCAAATCAGTGGCCATACCAGGTAGAAGGTTTCTATTTTTGTGGGAGAATAAGGACAAAAATTAAACGAGTGACAATACCGCAACTCAAGTCTTTACATCGACTAAAGGTCGAGTGTTTGCTGATGATTCTGTTTGGACCTACGCCTAATTCCCATCCTTGTCCGGGACAGCGAAAGACTCTGACTCATTCCCTATACACAATCTGGTCTAAGGACACTATTTCCCAACCAAAATTGTGCCAAGTGATCCCATGGCATTTTCCCAGACCAGATGAGTGACTATATCGTGTTGGCATCGGAAACCTGGAAGCTGTTGTTCGAACAACCTACGCTGGAAAGAGAGACCTGAAACTATGCCGGGTAATGTGGATGTGAACTAACAGGACAATATAGAGAGCTGTGGTCTATGATGTTCAGAGTTTTCTTGCTTTATATCTGGACTAGAGTTATCTCCTCAGTTTTTGTTTTTTTTTAGACTTTTAGAGGTTCATCTGTCTTGATGTGTTCTGTGTTGTCCTTTATTACGGTATTAAATTCTAATTATAGTGACTGAGACGATCGTCATGTTGGGTTTGTGTCAGCCAGAAATACACTGCAGGAAAACGACCACTTAGGTCGAAAGAGAGAGTGACCGTGAGTCCGGGGAACGGAGGAGGGTTGGCAGCAAAGACCCATCCCCAGCCAGGGCGAAAGAATAAGTTTGAAATATTGTGACGGGACTATTTGGGACCCTCCCCATAGCTTGTTACAGGTGTGCTGGATCAACTCTGCGGGTGATAATCTCCAAACCGCCACCGTCGCAGATAATTTAAACGATACCAAGCGACATACGTTGAATAGAAGCAGGTCTTGGATGACACAAGCTGGAGACACAAACCCTCAGTTGTGTGGAATGGGCAGGGTACCAATGAGTACAATTGGTAATGGTGCTTCCTAACAGAAAAGCATTACACAGAGTTACAGTTACATTGGCCGAGGGTGCGAGATGTAACATTGGTGTCAGAGTAACGGCTGTCAGAAGAAAACATACAAAGTCACAAGATGCAGTCATATACACTGATGGCTTTGTGATGCTTTGTGATAGGGAGAACATAAGTGTTTTTGTTGCAATAACAATTGGACTCTTTACAAAAGTAAAGCTTAACATATAAAACATTTAGTTGACTTATTTGAAGATGTCCTTAATAATCTTTCTATCCGTCCACGGTGTTTGCATCATTCTTTCTTAAAACCACAGCGCCCGCATCTTTACATAATACGTTTCTACTATTTGCCCCATGATTCGTTTTCGCAAATATCAGGACTAGCTCTATATAGCTCTGAAGATCTGCATTCACTGTCTCCATGAAGATAAATTGGATTTAAAAAACATATTCTTCATGTGAATAAATGTTGCTTTCGCTTCGACATTCCCTGGCGTCTTAGGCCATGTGGTAGCAAACGTGATTCGCATACCTCCTTCGTATTCAGCAGCATGCGATTTTGACGAAGACTGCCTTGTGTTAATTGTTAACACCAGCATGAGTGTCGGTGATTCAGAAAGAAATGGCAAACTACTAAACGCAAACCTGCCAGTACATCACAATCAATATAGTTTAGTGATACAGTATCACAGCCTGAGATTCTCAGATAATTATCACATTATTTTTTCTATTGTCATTTTATTATTCTACATCTTTTATTTCGTCTTTCAAATCTTCTCATTCCGTCTCAATGCCTTAATGTCACTGTAGTGTCTTACTTGTGCCTATAAAGGTTTCTACATTTTTACGTATGAAACATTAAAAGTATCGAACCCTATTATGTTTGTCAGTACTTGTGCCTGCAATGTGAACTTAGACTCTAAGAAATGACAGTGTCTCAGTAACATTGTGAATTGCCGGGATAATGCCATGGTCTGTGGGATTCCAATGCTAAAGGCGTAGGGTATGGCTACTGTATCATTAACCTGGTACTGGTTTCCCCTCTAATCAGTGCAATATGCTTATGGATTATATCGCCATACTGCTGAAAACAATATATGATACTGAGACATACCTCCTTAAATATGTAAATGTATATTTATTGCCAGCCCTGAGTCACCGGAACCGTTGGAATGACATCAACATCAAACTTGTACCATAATGTGTCACACATAACGAATATTTTGCTAGCAATCATTATGCAAAGAGATAGTAAGCAAATACAACCCGAAACAGAAGAACAATAAGGGTTCGTAGAAAGCAAGGGCACACTAAATGTTGTGTATATGCTGAGAACATTAATTAAGCGTTCTATAGAAGTAAATAGAAGTTGCATTCTCGATATAAAAGATTCATACAATTTAGAACTCTTTACTCCAGATGAAACAAGTGATCCACAGGAATTAAATGAACTTCTATTTGCAGACGAGCATTGCCTGTTGCATAGCGACGAGGGCAGATTGCAAGATCTTATTAATAATCTGAGTTCAACATGCAGGAGATACAATATGAGAATAAATACAGCCAAATCCGAAGTAATGCGAGTTAGCAGATCGCCGGGCCCACTATGTATACAGATAAATAGTACAACTCTGAAACAAGTTAAAGAATTCAAATATCTTGGAAGTATGATCACAGAAGATAGCAGATTGGACAGAGAAATCGAAATCAGATGTCAAAAAGCTAGTGCACGTACATATAAACTATCACCCGTACTGAAACATCCAAATATAACCATGTCCACAAAACGACAGATAATAAACAGCATCAGTCAGTTATCAGTTATCAGTTGGGGTATCTTCATTGCACTCCGGACATGTCCATAGGTGCTCAGATCCTCCCCCAGCATATGCATCAGCGTCCGGTGGCTAATAGTGCCAGTTCTGTGTTGGTTGACGAGGCGCTTTGTTTTCCCGATGTACCCCTCGTGTCTGGCTGTGCCGATTCTTACTCCCAGGTCTTTCATCCTGGACAGCGATGTGAAATCACTGACGTCAAAGTCCTCTGTTCTCGCAATATCTTTAGGGACGTTAATAACATCGGCAATAAACAGCATATTCACACCAAACCTATGCTACCAATCTCAAACCTGGACTTTATCCAAATTACAACTTCGCAAAATCAACACCTGCGAAATGGGATGCCTGAGGAGAGCTGCCAACTTAACAATCTGAGACCGAGTAAGACATTCTATTATCAGAAAGACTGTGGGATCAACACCTTGTGCCACATTTATTGAAAGACAGAAGATCAAGTGTTTTGGCCATGCCGTTAGAATGCAACACCAGCAACTACCATCACTGGCCTTACATCAAAGATCATCTGCGACGAGACCACGAGGACGTCCAAGAAGAAAATGGATTGACAACATCAAACACATTGTACAATCACACGGATTGACACTATCCAATGCCTCCCATCGGGCACTGGAACGCAAATGCGACGACGCTTGACGGCAGAAGTGGAAGATGATGATGATAATGATGATGAAAGAATTGCATCTTTGCTTTATTGACTACACTAAAGCTTTTTCATACAGTAAGACATGTCAACATGACGAAGATGTTTACAGACCTATAAATTGATGGGGCAGACAAGCATGGTCGAATGGGTCAGATCGCTCGATCTCAAACTTCCATGTTGCTGATGCCGAAGTAGTGGCTTGAACGTCAACACTGGTCAGCTGGACTAACATGTCGAGTTATCGTCCGTGACTTTGGGACGTCAATTACAAGTACCTCAGAAGTCGGATTGTTGTCGTCTCATGGCGAGGGACATTGGTAATAAGGAAAGCTAATGCAGACGCACACAGCAGCCCAGTGCACTAGCAGTAGAAGTACGTCTGTGGACTACACTTGTTTCAAGACACCATCACATGTATACGTGCGTAACCTGTCTTGTCTTCCATAGGGTATAGAAGGATCTGATGCTTGTGAGATTGTGTTTAGTCTGTCCTTCTGTAGGGTATAGGGGGATCTAATGCTTGTGAGATTGTGTTTAGTCTGTCCTTCTGTAGGGTATAGATGCAGCTAATGCTTGTGAGATTGTATTTAGTCTGTCCTTCTGTAGGGTATAGATGCAGCTAATGCTTGTGTGATTGTGTTTAGTCTGTCCTTCTATAGGGTATAGATGCAGCTGATGCTTGTGAGATTGTGTTTAGTCTGTCCTTCTATAGGGTATAGATGCAGCTAATGCTTGTGAGATTGTGTTTAGTCTGTCCTTCTATAGGGTATAGATGCAGCTGATGCTTGTGAGATTGTGTTTAGTCTGTCCTTCTATAGGGTATAGATGCAGCTGATGCTTGTGAGATTGTATTTAGTCTGTCCTTCTGTAGGGTATAGATGCAGCTGATGCTTGTGAGATTGTATTTAGTCTGTCCTTCTGTAGGGTATAGATGCAGCTAATGCTTGTGAGATTGTATTTAGTCTGTCCTTCTGTAGGGTATAGGGGGATCTAATGCTTGTGAGATTGTGTTTAGTCTGTCCTTCTGTAGGGTATAGATGCAGCTAATGCTTGTGAGATTGTATTTAGTCTGTCCTTCTGTAGGGTATAGGGGGATCTAATGCTTGTGAGATTGTATTTAGTCTGTCCTTCTGTAGGGTATAGATGCAGCTGATGCTTGTGAGATTGTATTTAGTCTGTCCTTCTGTAGGGTATAGATGCAGCTAATGCTTGTGAGATTGTGTTTAGTCTGTCCTTCTATAGGGTATAGATGCAGCTGATGCTTGTGAGATTGTATTTAGTCTGTCCTTCTATAGGGTATAGATGCAGCTGATGCTTGTGAGATTGTGTTTAGTCTGCCTTTCTATTCCCATTCACAGTGAACCTGCGCGGGCTGTTGTCTTGCCGACACTCCTATCTATTCTATTGAGCACATGGGGCAGTGAGGAGCATTGTGATATTCACTGGAACAGGAACGGAGCAATATGGGGACGGCCCGTTGCCGTGAAGTAGGAACCGCGACTAATTAACTAACTAACTAACTAACTAACTAACTAACTAAGTTCTATTCCCAAGATGGAGTCTCTGTGGACAAGTGGTTACGACGCCTGTCTCGCGTTATAAAGGCCTTGAGTTCGATTCCGGTTTACGTCGTTCGGTTCATGAGTGCATTTGTCTCGAAGTTTCCTGTATGTCGTCGCTGGAGCTACGGAGTTCGTGCTTTGTGCAAAACTTTCAGCATGCCGCCTTAGTTAAAACCTGGTGCAATGAAGTCTTTCCTTTTAAACCTGTGTTTTCTCCCTCGATGTGTCTCCACCTTGCCGTGGTGGGGGAGCTTGCGTGTCCCATCGACCCCATGTGCTTGCCGATGGATGAAAACTACATATCGGACAGCTTATGGTATAGGGACCACACTAAGAGAGACATGTGACATAATCACCAACCATCATTTTACAGTGCGTCAACATTTTCACACCAAAACAGAGAACGACATACAATTGACCGCACGATTGAGAATCGAACACCAACTTGACACTCGAGTTGGACAGATGTCGGCTATTAATAGAAGGTACAGCGTCTTCAACGAAGGAGATTATTGGAAGGAGCGGGTCACGTGATATAACTTTGACCTGCGAAAGTGTCCATTTCTTCAAAACCGCGGACTTCTCAATCTTCAGCCCTGACGGACAGTCAGAGAGCCAATGTGACCTATCTTTTACATGAAAAAACGGCAGTTTGATCCGAAACCCGAGTGATGTTCTTGGTGGCAACCTGACCAGAAGAGGGAGGCAGAGAGAAAAGATGACCCACACGCATGAGATGGAAGATAACCTCAGGCCTTGAGCAGAGCAAGGGCAGCCTTCAGAGTAGCTTCACTGGCAAGTACTGAAGCGGATCCATCAGTCCATGGACCCAGGCTTAACCCATATCTACCACTCAGAGGTGACCTTTCTCAATGCCAACAAACACAATCCCTCCCAGAAACAATGATTTATATAAAACATTGAAATAACTCATGCCACACTATGTTGTAGAACATTTCATTATTTATAAGAAGATGTACAACACTTAGGATCATCATATTGATTATTGTTTATTGATAGATTGTCTGTAATTGGTACTGATGTGCATTTTTACATTTAAACATATATTATGTCAAACAGATGCCAACAATGAAAAATGTATTCAAAGGTCAAAAGAAACAGGCCCAATCAATAAATGACATCAACAGTAACTGAATCTTATATTAATGTGTCAGTTCAACCTGTCTGTTAATTACCTGTTTATTTGTGTAAACAAGATGTCAACGCCTACCAGTATTTGTTAAATAATTTATTTAGCAAAACAAAATAACTCAAAAAGAATTAAAAGAAGGGAAATATCTCTTGACTGTTCCAGACCCATGCTACATTTCACCTGATTCAAACTGAGGAAGTCTTTCAGGCATTTCACAGAATATCATGGGGGTTCAAGAGCTATTAGAATCCTGGTGAAGGGGCAGAGTCAAATCTTGTGTTCACTGTTCCCCTAAAAGAGGACCATTAACTTCTAGACAAACAATACAACTGAGCCTGTAATACTTCAAGGCTCGTATTCTTGATTTAATTACATATTGGAAGAGGGTGGGGCCCAGCTTCTAAAACCAGAATATGGGTAATGCACCACAGTGATCCCCAGTCCCTTCAGAATATACGACAAGACACAACCTGCTGCTCTGCATGTAGACTGAGGATATCAGTCAAAAGTTTAAATCAGGCGCACGAAGGCAGAAGTTCTTGGTCCGGGCAATACTCTGAGGCTCTCTTTCGAGGGTTTAGGCTGAACGCCTCTAAGCCACACGCCTTCGGATGTGAGAGCCGGGCAGATACCCACCTACCGATAAATAGAGGTGAGATACTGGGCACGCTACATGCCCAGTTCTGAACTTGTTCGAAGGCTCTCAGCTGAGGGATATGAGAGATTCCCGGATGAGAGGGCCTGGCCATTTCTCGTTCACTGCTGCACGGAGGTAAGGTGCTGAGCCGGCAGCACATGTAGCCTACCTCGTGAGAGAGTTCTAAAAGAATGAAATGGTTACGAGGACTGTCTGTATCACTCATAGAGAGTGTAGACAAAAGTGGAAAAACGTCTCAATAACACGAAATGGAACGCACGGCTAGCGAATCCATTGCGTGGTCCGAAGTCAAAAGCAAACGCTTACCGAGTGGAAGTCACCCGCAGTCTGACCGTTCCTGGTGTGTGCTTGAGCGACCAGTGGCAATCAAAATGCCCAATACATGGAAGTGAGGAACTAAAGCAGCCATGAGCAGGACGTGGCAACTTCTCGGGTGACATTCATTTATTGGGGTATATTGGTGTCTCAGAGCAATATGTGCCGGCTCTGCAAATATGGAATCCTCCTTTGATAGTGAGGGAATGCCCATGGTCTGCCCCTGCCTTCCCTTGACCAGCTGAGATGTGGGCGACATCACAACAATAAGTCTAACGTGCCTCGAAACCCGAGGAAGTCTAACCTCATTAAAAAATGCCTGCCGAAGCCGGAAGTGCCGTCCTACGGGTGGCAAACTAAAAATTGGCACTACGCATTTTACGTCCGAGTGAAATGTCTCGTCCGAATATCTCTCGTGCTAAGAACAGCTCTCACTACCTAGTTTCCGAATGCCGCTCTTGTTCGGAACAGCTCTGACTAGGTAGTTTTCCGAATGACCGTCGTGCCTGGAACAGCTCTGATGGGCACAAAGACAAGCACATGTCCGATCCGAAAACTCGCTGAGTGGATACCGTCTGCAGACCGGTCTGGTTTGTGCGGGAACGGCCCGTGGTGAAGTAAATGCCCAATATATTGAAGTGAGGATTTAAAGCAGCCATGAGCAGGACGTGACGATTCCCTCGGTGAGCCCAGCACCAGGGCGCTATGTGTCGGCCATGTTGGAAGCAACCATGGATGGAGGAAAATGCTTTGGACTGTCCCTTCCATCTTTTGAGGGATGACCGAAGTCCTCGACTGTTCCAACTTGACCAGCTGGGAGGTGGACGGTACCACAAAAGTGAGAGTCTCCCAGGAATGCTAACCTGGTCAAAAATGCACGCAAAAGCCGGATGTGTTGACCTAAGGGTTTCAACCCAAGGGTGCCTAACGCACACCGCAATCACATCTGAAAAAACACTCCGGATGAACGCAAAGAAGAAGAAGAAACCTGTGTTTATGTACCCAAGAGTGGAGAGGTAACTTGAGCTTGTAATTAGCATTTCATCTTTTATATTCTGACATAGAGATACCACATGATTCTGTTTATTCGGTGCTCGCCAATCATCGGGTGTACGAGGCATGTTATCATGGCTTATTCCAGCCGAATTCCTGACATTGGTTAGTTGGGTGGTTTGCTCGTTGGTTATTTGGTTCATGGATTGATTTACGTGAATCGCCAGAATAGTGGCCATTTGGAAGACATTAGTTCCGACTGAGTGGACACATCCTGTTAAGATGTGTCAATTGGAATTATGCAAATGCATATGTGTATATACAACACTGTCAGCGACTTGCTTGCGACAGGTATTTCAGGACTCCCCTACTTTTGCACTACACGAAATAATAACTCGTGTCATTTGCAAAAGGTACAATTTATTTAGAGCTGATTACACACAAGCTCCGCGAGCGGAATACTTCATTGACAATAAACATATTGGTACGTTACACAGATGCAATGAAGAGATGATAATGATACTATTAAATCACTAAATGGAATCTAAAGCCTAACAATCACTATTGTCAGTAAACTTATAGTATTCATAAGGAACACGTCTACTCTCCAGTCGTTTCAGTCTCCGTCTGTCCCACGCTTCTAATTGCGTGTTCAGACACAGCGTGTTCGATCCTCCGTGCGCTGACGAGTATTGCGTGCATGGTGTCCCAGCACGCTGGTCAGTTAGCTCGAGTGACCTGTACTCCATGGTTACTCGTTGAGGCTAGTTTCCTAGTGTCTTGAAAAACCCTCGCTCATTTGCACTCAACGCCCCCTTGGTTGACACAAGTGTGTCCCGTTGTGAAGCTATTTATAGCGCTGGTGTCTCTCCTGTCTGGTGTCCTTTAATAGTCTATGTCTTAGCTCTATTACTTATTCTCTTAGCTCTGTAAACCTCTATTTAGATCTTTGACACTATGGTAGACTATGCATATTGCCCTCCCATTTAATACATGTTTTTGTTCGATAATGTTTATGAAGTGAAAGTGCTTATTGATAAATCTAGAATTAAAATTTAAATTGTATGTATCACATGCCGGACTCTGTGGCTATGGCATTGGGAACGCCATTCGTACCGTCGCTTATCCGCGTTCGAAACACAGCGGTGACCGATTTAGCAGCAGACCGTGTCGCGTTAGGTTTAACGTGTTTGAGTGGGATCCGGTTGTTCAGAAAGCAATGGCAAACTACTGAACGTTAAAAAAAATTGACAAGATATCAACAGCGGAGGTAAAATGCCGGTGTTCACTTTAACGTCCTTTAAAAGATAAGCAACCGTTAAAAATAACAAAACACACACACACACACTTTCATAAACCTTCATTCACATATAATTCACAACCTTTCTCTCAATGAAAACGCCCTCATGTTCACTATACTTATAAAACCTTGCCTTATATCCTTTACTTAATAAATGGCTATTATAGGTGTGTGTTTGTGTGCGTGTGTGTATGTGTGTGTGTTTGTGTGTGTGTGTGTGTGTGTGTATGTATGTATGTGTGCGTGTGTGTGTGTTGGAGAGTAGAGGCATAGGAAGAATGTATACAAAAAGTCAAAGCATTACGAAAGCAAACACAATTTTTTTTTTTTTAAATTTTGGTTTTCTTCAGAAAGCCAGATTGACTGTACAAAAAGTTACGGGTGATGTCATTTTGTCCTCGAACAATAGAACTGGCTATGTAACTATGCTCACAGTTGTCGGAGTGAATGTACACACGACGACAGCGTTGAGTATAAGCAATCGTTGCATCAAGGGATATAACACATATCCTATTCTCATCGACAGGGGAGACAAGGAGATTAATGTATAGGAGTATAGAAATCAAGACTGTGTATCAGAATCAGTTTGTTTGAAGATTACATTGTATGATTTCTAATGAAAGTCGTATGCAATTATATGCATGGCTACTAAAATGCATTAATTTACTGCAATATCTTAGATTTCCAGTATGCGACCTCACATGGAAAAGACGGTGGAGAGATAATACATGTACAGACCTACAAGCACTTGGAATCAACGACTGGCAAGAGAAGGTCCACCAGAGATACGAATGGAGACGGATTGTATTTGCAGCAAAGAACCTCAATGGCTCGGAACGCTGAAGAAGAAGAAGAAGAAGAAGAAGAAGAAGAAGAAGAAGAAGAAGAAGAAGAAGAAGAAGAAGAAGAAGAAGAAGAAGAAGAAGAAGAAGAAGAAGAAGAAGAAGAAGAAGAAGAAGAAGAAGAAGAAGAAGAAGAAGAAGAAGAAGAAGAAGAAGAAGAAGAAGAAGAAGAAGAAGAAGAAGAAGAAGAAGAAGAAGAAGAAGAAGAAGAAGAAGTAGAAGAAGAAGAAGAAGACCTCACATGGAAGATAATATCTCAAATGAAGTGTGGTCTGTTTACGGTATACTATTTTCAATGTAATATTCCCCTTCCGTGCATTCTGATATTAATACTTGTAGTGACATTTTTGGCAGGCACATTTACATGTGCTTCACACTGATATAAAATTATATCGCAGAGATATGTTAATGGCGCGAAGAAACAGATAACACAGATGTACCTCGATAATACACAAATGGATGTCCGGCATTCGCTAATGTTTGCTTTAACGCTGCAGAGAAGCTTCATCCTTGTAAAGAACAGGCAATCAGTTGGAATGACAAACGTATCTTCACCATAACTTTGAGCTAGTCTGGGGGGTAACCCACATTGACGAGAATATCACCGCTGCTTGAGATGTTGAACTGCAATGACTATCTCAGTCGCCAAACAGTGAGACTGATTTACCTCAGTTTGTTTTTCTTTTTTCTCACAAGGTAATTTGTTATGGAGACGACCTGTGACGAAACGCATCATTGTCTTACCCCTTCGTTAGTCTGTTCATTACTGTCCACTGTATGATGTTTATAAAAGCGTAGAGAAAAAGCCGCCTATGATTGCTACATTGTATGTACAGTATGGCTACAATCAAGCTAGCTACAACGGTTTCATGCATACGGTTGTTGATATGTAGGTCTGCCCCTAGATCTTGAACTAAATTGCAGCCGTCCTATACAAAAGACAGGTTGCTCTTCTCATGGGTTCTTAGAAATCTTACCCACACATTATTACACACAGGGCTACCATGCTGCAGTACACTTTTACCGGTTATTTCCAGCGTCTATCACAGTCAGGTAGCAGCAATTTACGTATACGGCGATACTTTAAAGGGAAAAGAAAGAAAAGAATGACCCGTACCAGAAAATTGTTGTGGGTATATGAAGATATAAGGCCATCATTGTATGTAGGTCTGAGTGCACGGAGGTGTAAGTGGCCGTCATCAGAATGATCACGTGTCCTGACAACTGGCCTAGCCGTCCATGTCTCTCCACAGATATCAGCCACTGGTGTTCTGGATCAACTCTGCTGATGATGTTCCTTTATGCCACCATCGTCGCAGATCATTTAAATTATAGGAAGGAACACAAGTCGAAGAGAAGCGAATCTTGGATGACACACACCGAGGGAAATGATGTCAACACTCTTGCCTGTTACACATGTTTGTTCAGGTCCCAAGTGTGGAGTGGTCACGTGAGCTTGTGGTTTGTCTGTCATCTTTTATCTTCTGACACAGAGATACCATGTGATTCTGTTTATTCTGTGCTGATCAATCATCGGGCGTGCGAGGCATGCATCCCGTGATTTAGTTCTGATGAATTCAAAGCAGTGGTATGTTGGTTGGTTGGGTGGTTGGTTGGGTGGTTGGTTGGGTATATAGGTCGGTGGGTGGTTGGATATATAGGTCGGTGGGTGGTTGGATATATAGG